>BMAU01007748.1:0-49858 GCA_019973935.1 Trichonephila clavipes | reverse complement strand
GATATTTTTATATGTAATTTGACATTTTGCAGCATTCAACGGAATCAGCAGTTATTTTTTTTGTCCCTCAATTAAAATAAATTCACTTTTTTCTGATTTTTATTATCAATACGAACTACCTTTTTTTTAATAAATTCGATCCATTTTTTCATTAAGGAAGTTGAATTCTCTATACTCATACAATTTATATATTTGACTCAAAAGGTATTCTCGATCGAATTCCTGAATTCGTTTCCTTTTACTGTTTCCTCCTTGTAGATTTTTCAAGCCTGTTTCTCGTGCGTGTGTGTTTCCATCAAATAAGTTTTTATTTACTGAAACGAAAAATTAAGAATTTCAATTCTATTTTAATTCTATTTTAGTATACATATATTGACTGTAATTCAATATATATACTAAATTACTGATTCATTTCAGTAAATTTTTAAATATCAGCAAACTAATAGTTTCCCCCAAAAGATTTGAAAATGATTGTATAATCAAAATAATAAGAACAAAGTTATAAATTCTTCTAAGAAGGGTTAATGATTTCAAACTGATATCCGTATATTTATGTACAATAATTAGATACATACATACAGAATCAGAGTAAAATTACTGAAATGCTATAATAATTCTAATAACATAAGATTAAGTTTCAAAGTGATAGTACAAAAAAAAAAAATAATTGGGGTTAATCAGTGACTTTCACACCACATCAATATAGCCTCATTTAGCCTGAACTACACCTTTCGTAAAATTCCATTTTAAATAGGTGATAGTTCTTTCTGAATAGAAAAATAATTAGTGATCAGAAAATATGCTAAAAACTAATTGGTAAAAGATCTGAAATTGCATTCCCAATGATATCCTATTAATCTGCAAGCATTATGTTCTAACGTCGAGGGGATAAGTAAGGTGACTAATTTTTTACAATGACAATTATGACGAAAAATTTAAGAAAAAATTACTTCTTAAATATATGAAACGTTTTATGAATTCAAACAAAAATACGCTAACTACGCTCTTACATTCTTTTTAATTATTATTTTAAATGAGTACTTTTCCATTGAATGAATTTTTTTTTCAACACATCATTTTTTAATATATCGGAAAATTCTGGCAAAAAATATCCTTCATACTGAATTTTACGGTAAGCACTGTAGCTAAAGTATTAACATTCAATTTTGATTTCTCACAATCACTTCACGAAAATCATTACCAACTGAAAAAAAAACTCTTTCAACTACTGCATTAGTTCCAGGGCAGCACAACGTAAATTCAACAAGAATAATTATATTTTCTTATGAAATGTGTCCATTTTTGAAATAATTTAAGTAATTTCGCCCATCTTTTACCAATTTCTCAGCATGTCGATTTTCCAATTGTTCTAATTTATTAGAATTTAACTATACATTCAGTTTTCTTTCTACTTCAAACAGACAATTGTCATTGATTTTAGTTTCAGGCATTTCTTTCGATAAAAACTCAACGTAATTTTCTATATCCGCTCAATTTACATGAGACAAAGTCAAAATATACCATACTAGCTGGTATACCCGTTCTTCGCACGGGTGAACTGAAAAATTAAACAACACAGATTGAAGGATAAAGAAGTTTTTAATGAGTTAATTTTACGTGAATTGCAAATTAAACAAAAAAGCTTTTGGCGTAACTCAGGTAACAAAAAAAAAAGAGAAAAATAAAACACCTTTGTTAAATTTTAAGTATGTAGGTCTAATAGCTGATAAAAAGGATTTTTTTTTATTTATAACTCCCCGTAACACACTTGAGGGTTGATTTTTGAAAATACCTTCCTAAGCTGATCTCTGCTCAGCAAAAGTAACACATTGTTAAAAGTTTTGTGTAATGAACGCTTAAAATAGTGTAAAAATTTTTTATCTGAAAGTATAATACATTAATATTACTTTCTGTAGTATTTATTTTATGTTAAAATTGTAATATTCGCAAGCAACGCCGTTTCTTAAATTATAATGACGATCCAATGAAAAACATAGCGAAATGTTAACGATAGAGTCAAGTTGGCAAATGCCTAGCTACTTTCATAACTCGAGCTTTATTAGAGCTTTGTAAGACCCGCCGTGTAGGGGCGCGATGCACGTTAATACTTTATCCAACCGCATTATGATTTACTGCAGTTTTTTTCATACAATATTTTTTTTTGGATCGCTACATTTAAAATTAAGGGATATACATAAACAAAATACTCCACTTTGGAAAATTTAATCCGTTAGAGCTAATAAATTAAATAAAGATATTCCACTGTAAAATTAATTATATATACCGTTCACTTAAAATAAGTAGTCAAATCATTTTCTAAGGTCTTCATTAACATACAAAAACATAAGACACTTAAATTTTGACAAACTATTTTTTCCGCTAAAATACTCATCATGGAACCCGTGCTGCCATATATCTTGGAAGAGTGGATTTCGAAGAATATTCCTGCTAATTATTGGTAGAATATTCCTTCTAAGTTGGTGTGGTGTGGTAGTTAGGAGAAAGTGGTGCCAGCTCAGATGTCGTCCACGTTACTTGTCGTTCAACATTACGTGATCCGTTTCCAAAAGCCCTCGTGTAGATGAACAGTGCAACATTAATATTCACGTTTCCAAAAGATGCAAAAATACAGAATTGCGTTTTTATGTAAAAATAATTATATCTGCCTATTCAATTAAAATTATAGCGTTATAATTAACTACGAACCACAAATAAATTTTGAAAATTTGTCCAAATGATGCAGTGTGAAAGAGAAAGCTTATTTACTTTAAGTATCAGAACTGATAAAAGCATTTATTTGGAAAAAAGATCAATTTCTTACTACCAAATGTGCATAATAAGATGTTAAAAAAACATTAAAATAAAGAGAGATTTATAAAAACCTCTCCCTTCAAAGCTTAGTTTGATTCTGAAATTAAAAAAATAGGCATTATATCAGAGGAATTAATTAGAAGCGAGCACCTTGCGTAGCCAAAACAAAAAAGGTTTTTCATAAACAAAAGATAGATATATGCAGACGTGGGTTTTTTTTTTTTTTTTTGCAGCGCATGCCAGAATTGCTAGCAGAAGACAGAATTTTTTCCTACTTACTTGACAAATATCTTTATATTTTTGACACTTTTCCCAAATCTTTATAAATTATAGTCTATGCTATAAATTATAGCCTATGTGCTATTCTGATGTATAAGCTATATTACTGTAAAGTTTCATTAAAATCCATTCAGTAGTTTTTGCGTGAAAGACTAACAAAGATTTTCACAAACTTTCACATTTATAATATATATTAGATATTAGATAAAACTGTTATTTCCCGTGATATTTGTTTCAGACCATTCTTCGACATTTTTGAAACATGTGTGTTTGGTTCATCTCTTATAGATTAACTAACAGAGAGAGAGATCATTGAAAAGGAGGACACTTTTCGAGGAAGGACAGAACCTATAAAAGGACTGTCCCGGTATCGGACCGTGGCTTGGTGTGGTGTGGTAAAGAGGACGGTTGATCACCTTACGGGTAAGGGAAAATTTCCCTGGGAAGTGAATGGATTACGTTGCACTATTCAGGTACTCGAGTGTTTTTGGCGACGGCCCTTGTGATTTTGAACTATGGTCAAGTGACGAGGACAAGACCTGAGCGGGCGCCTTCCTCTCCTAACTACCTTAATGGGAGGACGTTTGTGCTCTCGACAGATTTCACGAGCATCGATCCCCTACACAGCGGGTTTTCAGCGGTACTAGGCTCGAACTCATGACACGCCAGATACGAGTCCGTTACCTTGACCACTAGGCTACCGCGACCACAATTCCCCTGAGGAAAAAAAAACGGGAAAAGGAATGCATTTGAAAAAGCCCTTGCAACTGGTAATTGTATTATGTTTTAAATAACAGTAATAATAGAAATAATTTACACACACATAATTCAAACATGTTTTCACACTTCGAGAGTGTGAAATGTGTTTCACTAAATCTAAAGGAGAAGTTATTATTATTTAGAAGTGTATTTTAGTAAATGTAATGAACGGATATTCTAATACGTTATGTATTGTTTATGGTACTAAATTTTTTTAGAAATATCCGTACATGGAAAAAAATAAAACGACACATAAAATGTTAAGAACATTTTTCCACATATTACGCACGGTATATTTCACATCAAATGATTAAAAATTTGTACAGAAAATTAACAGTTTGAAAAATATATTCTCTTCAAAATTACCGGTGAAAAAAAAAATTCTACGAACAGAAGTTGATTCGCATGACACATTACACACAGACAGAAAATCCAGCAAGCTTTTCATTGCCCTATTTACACTTCGTACATAAAAACATTTGCTCGATACTTTTCTTATATTAAGCACTTTTAAAGAGAGCGAGAGTGTTCACTCCAAAAAAATTTTTTCCGTACAAAAAAATTGCTAAAATGATACTGCAACGAAAAATAAATCTTCAGAATCCAAATATTACGGTATAAAACTTGCAATAAAAATATTTTTTACCCAATATCAACTAAATTAAGAGATTTAAATTTTTTTTTTTTTCAAAAAAATTAAAAAATGTTTAATTGAAATGAAAATCTTTAATAAGAATTAAATTTCTGTCGATTTATTAAGATCAACATTGTAATATTAAAAAAGAACTTTTTCTATATGAGCAGTAGACAATGTTTCTCACATCAATTGCTCGGTATGTATCAGCGAAAAAAAAAGAGAAGTTTTCCACACAAATAATTTCAAATGTTCGATAAATATTCATCTAATAGTTCATGAAAATAATAATGTAGATGCAACCGATTCCAATGATAAATAGCAAGAAATAATATAAAAAAATTATTATTCACGAGTATCTGGTAAGATTTTTTAAGGATAAAATGCAATATTCTAAAATAATACGAATAAACATATTCGTGTTGCATTTGCATTCAAAAACAATATGTTATAAAACTTTTAAATCGAATCGAATTCGATTTTCTCGACCGAAAAGGCAATTCGAGTATCTCATAATAAGCAAAAACACGTTCATGTAAAGAAACAATGATTATTGGACTAATACTTTCATAACCAGAAAATCACATTCATTAGAAATTATTATGAAACGCTTTACGAAAAGAAAAAAAAACAAATTTGGACAAGTAGCAATTTATTTCGAATACTTTTACTAAAAAAATTCATAAAAACTCGAACGGATTTAAAATAATAATTGTTTAGCTTTAAACATCTAGAAATTATCAGTTGAATTAAAAAATAAACAGAGAAAAAAAGCGTCGGACAGATAGCCAATATCACATTTGAACCGAGTAGCATGTAAATTCACCTTATTTATGGTTTAAAAAAACTTTATTCTTTTACAATATATAATAAAAGTTACAATTACAAATTACATCAGTGCAAAATGTCATGTTTTAAAAAAACAATAAACAGGATTTCGACAAAGTCAATACAGTACGAATATTACGAGATAATTTAATTGTTAATGCGTACGAAATACTAATACAGTAATTTACTTCGCCGATGCTCTATAAGTCAATAATCCCCGGACCTGTACCGGTCTCAGGATCAAATGGTACCGGACCGCTGAAGGAACATAAAATTATTTCTATTATAGATATTGTGGTGTATTTCTCTCGAGTTGGTATAACAAGGAAAACACTTTATATTTCATATCAAAACACTTTATATTCATTTTAGGTGTAACTATATTTTATTCTGAATGCATAGATAAATACAGATTAATTCAAACTTTTTAACCAAAACAATCTGAAAAATAAACAATTAACGCCCAATCCGCCCCCCCGTAGCGGCTGCTGTACAATTATCACTACCAACTCTAGTGTCATCCTCGTCACTTGGTGTGGCTCAAGCGTTCGAGGTATACCGTCATTAGACCTCAGGTAGCTTCTAAATGTGACGTTTTGAACAATGAAGGATGAATGAATCGAGCAATCAATTGAGAAAATATTATTGACTAACAATTGAAGCACTTTCAACCACTGCTTGGGATTGATTGATTGATTGAATATTAACGTCGCAGCACTTTCAACCACTGCTTGGGGAAGTACCTCCGTTAACTTTTTTCTTTTCGCTTCATTTGAAAAAGCAATGTAGAATTTTTAAAAACCTGCCTGCCAAAAAATTACAATTTTTTATAGATTTGATAGTGATATTTCTTGCATGGACTGACTACACTACATTTCCGAACTTAGTACGCAAAATCGACATTCGTAAAAAATACATTTTGTTACTCGGACTTTCTTTCTGAAATTATAAAATACTCACAGGGCATACAAATATTATTTTGCTTCTTTATTTCCTCTTGATTAGTGTATAGTCTGCTCGTTCTAAATTATTTTCGCTTACGGAAACTCAATTTTTTTGCAGAAAAATTATATATGAGTAAAAAATGTTATTGCATTATATTTATTACCGTTTCACAAATATTTTAGAATTATTTTTGACAAGTATGAATGTACATACTGTTGAATATAACATTTTATAGGAATGAAATTCATGAAAATTCAAAAATTCTAGAGCATTTAAACCTGTCGAACTGTTAAGTTGGTGAAACAATTCAATGGAATAGTTAATAGAAGGCAAAGAAAGAAATAAAAAAAATCTCTTTATATTACAGATTAAAAAAATGTGTGAATCGTAATCCATTCCCTTTTAACACGCTTTTATAAGCTTCACTTGTTTTAAAGCAATTTCAATGCCATTGCTAAATTACACAACTCGAATACAGAAGGGGAAAAGATGACATATGAAATCGTAATTTTTTTCTTAGTAAGAGACACATAGCATTTATTTAAACTAATTATACTTTCTGAAAACGTGTTTGCTATGATTTCTCATCAATAAATGCAACGCTTGCTCATTCCACTCGTTCGACTAATGACGCGTTTCATGCTTACAGATCTCGTACGCATGCGTCACAGTACTTCTACATTTAGGTTTTGTTTCGATGTGTCTGATGGAATGAGAGAGAAGAGAAAAACGAGAATCGGTGTTTTTCCCGAAGTGGGGGGAGGGGATCTGTTTCAAATTTTTGATTAGAATACTGAACTATCTTAAACACTTTGTTCGATTTAAATTCCACTTGAAACAGGTAAAATAGTGATAGTTTATTATAATTATAGAATGCGTACAAATAATCATTTGGTTTTTTTTTTTTATCTCAGATAAATAAATCTGTGATAAAGTTTGCGTTCAAAATTATATTTCAAGCACTGAATTGCTACAAATGGCGTTTGTAAGAGTAAATAATGCAATTTAGAGTTAGGGTAAATATTATATCACACAGTGTAAAGCTTCACGAAGGCTACTGTTGACGGACTACGTAATTTTGAACCATGGTGACGAGGATGACACCTCAGCTGACACTCCCTTTCCCAGCTTCCACACCACAACAACGGGAGGTCGTTTGAGCCTCGATGTAGTATATAACATGCATCATCCCGCATTTCACGACGGGTCTTCAGCGGTTCTACGCTCGAACTCATGACATGTCAGCTCGAGTCCGTGATCTTGACCTCTAGGCTACCACGGTCCCTGAATATCGCAATTAGAAAAATATGAAAAAGAAAAAAAGCTTTAAAATATTTTTAACAGGTTTTGTTTTCTAAAAGTTCTGTTATCCTATTTTCTACGTTTTGCCGCATCTAACATCTACAAATGCAATGCATGCACTTAGATACGAATATGTTTAAAAAATATTTGCACACAATGTTACAGACAATATATATATTTGTTGATATCGAATGATCTTATCTCTTTTCAAAAGAAATGCGACATCCCGATGGAGGCGAGCGCATAGAAATGCACACAGGAGCGTATACAAAAGGAAATGAATACACTTTTCTATTGTTTTCCAGTTCATTGTTTTGAGAAAACACAGAAATACCCCGAGTCGGGATTTGTTTCGCGCAATAAATCTGTGATGTTCTGTTCTCGAAAATACGATTTTAGGTAGTATTTACTTAATTTGAGAGATTTCATATGCCCTCTAGGTCGACATACTTTACGAATACACTTCGGAGTTGTGAAGAGATCGGTGACCATACGAGATCGAATAATAAAAACACGGCTGCGCGACGAGGGTGTCATCACACCGTTCATCCCGATGAATGAAACACCAAGTTCTATTGACAGAAATGTTTTTGTAAATCGTATTCGACGTGATGGATATTCGATGACCTAAAAATTCGACGAGATATGTGTGTGGAGGAGGGGGGGAGAAAATTGTGTTTTTATTTTCATAAGTATCTTATAAGAAATTTTGAAACATATTCCTCCCGCGACCGTTCTTTTCGACCGTGCCATACAAAGGAACAAGTCCACGCAGTCCTCCAGCGTGTCGCGGTGTGGAAGTTGAATTCGGCGGCTCTCGTGTTGGCGGCTGCATTTCGAAGCTACGGCTCCCGCGTAAATTAGAGTAACAATTCATACGATACGTTTGCGATCACGTTAGTTATAGATATTGTATCACATACTTTCGTATTATGTTAAAGAGTGTATGAATTTCCCACTTGCTACTTTCGGGAGAATTTACCTTTTGATCATGCATCCGAAATCATTGTTTGCAGAAGCACACAGTTACGTGCTAGAAATATCTGCATAAGATTCGAATGAAAGTATGCATACGTTAAATGCATAGAAATGTGTGAGAGCATAAATATATTTTAAGATAAACTTAAAAATAAACATAAATCTCCTTTCGGAAACTATATAAACACTTTTTTTCTCACTTAAAGACTACATTTTAACATGCGGAATTGTGCTTATTTTCAGCAAAATGTTTTGGGGTTAAATCTTTCTTCGTGCAATTTTAAAAATGTGTTTCTTTTTTTTAAAAAAAGTTTTGGTAAGTTTCAAAACTAACAAGTATTTATTTAAATGCTCACATGAAACGAAACCTTACTGAATCAGGTTGCCACGATAACTTAATAGTCAGGATCCCGAACTCGCGGCTGGTGTTGTTGAGTCCACTCAAGACACGCCGTGTTCTGGGACTGATGGACGTTATCTGTCTTCACGTTGGTGTGATATGGAGAGTGTGGTATCAACTCAGATGTCGTCCTCGTTACTTGACGAAATTATGAAGTCCGTCACCAACGGCCCTCGTGTTCCTTTAGAGTGCGAGTTTAACAAACACTCTCAAACGAGGGAGTGAGTGAGTGAATATTAACGTCACACACGAGGGCTTTTGGCGACGGACCACGTAATTTTTGAACCATGGTCAAGTGACGTTTACGACACCTGAGCTGGCACCACCTCTCCTAACTACCACACCACACAACGGGAGGTCGTTTCAGCTCTTTACAGATTTAGCGTGCATCGCTGCCCTACACGGCGGGTCCTTAGTGGTACTGGTCCACTCCAAACGACACATTAGAAAGAATGACATTCTGCTTTGTTGATAAGAAAGCATCTAAAAATTATTTCTAATCCCATCGTGGCGGAGGCACTCGCACTATGTAATAAGTGGCTAAAGATAACTGCATTTAAAAAAAAGTATTGCTAAAATATAGCATTTGCAGTAAATACTATGCGCATGTAAATGTGTTGGCGTGTATATTTTTGTTCTTAATTACAATATTTTTGCATTACTTTTTTTCTTCTTTTGAGCCACTTATTGTGGGTATTTAAAAATTAAATAATAATATTGTTTTGATTAAAAGTTTAAAAGGAAAAACGAACTTCGCCAAACTCGTACTTTTATTTTGCTGCACTAATATATGTTTGGAAACCCTCCTCTTTGACTTTAACTAAATATTGAAGAAAATGGTTTTAAAACAAACAATTCACTTAAATAAGTGGTTTCAGTCGAATTATGAAAAGTAACATTTATTAGCAGTAAGGATTAAAAAAAATCTAAGAAATGTAAAAATAATGTTAAAAATAGTCCAAGAGATTTGAAAATTTGCACGAAGGTTTAATAAAGCACATATCTTAGGTCACAGGCATGATTTTTCTTTTCTTTAAACTTTTCAGACATTTTGATCCCAAATGGCATTTTGATCAATTGCCAATATTTTATAATTTTCTCAGAAAAAAGAAATCATGTCATTTCGAATATTATTTCACAAAAAAAAAAACCTGACAACAAACAAAAGTTATCTAAATACCTGTATTTCGATTAATGAGAAATTTCCTCAAAAGGATGAGGAAATTTTTGAAAACAGTGCATAAACATGAATTAGACGCTTATTTTAAGCATCTGAAAAATTTCAGAAAAGTCTTTTTTTATCACCATTACTTATCTGAATGATTTACTCACACACACAGTTTTTTTCGCACTCTTGATTCATTATCATGCCACAAATGTGATCATACTTTAAAATAATCCTTTTTAAACAAATGATTTAAATAACAAACTTTTTTAAAAAAGGCGAAATTTGCTTACAAATATTAAGCAGATTTATTCGCAAATTACACGCTGCTTACAAATCTAATGTAAAAATTAAAAACTCAGTGAAAAACGTTCCTTTCCTATATTTGTTACATTGGTATTCAGTTGTTATACGATGTAAAAAAACAACAGTGTTTGAACCAAAATGTCTAATAATATAACTTGAAATACAATACGGTAGAAATAATCTCTTCACAACAATGGTTGGAATTTAGTAGGAAATCAAATTTCATAAAAAAAGTTTTATTAGATAGCGACCAATGCACGATGAAAAACCACGAAGCGCAATTTATCAGAAATCGGAAAAAATGAAGCGTTACATTGATAGTAGACATTTTCTTTTCAAAAAGAAAAACAAAGATGAACTACAAAGTTATACTGCAAGAAGGAAGTTGAACAGGAGAGCGTTTATACAATAAAAGTAATTAAGGAAATAATAATATAATAAAAGTAGTTATAATCTAGCCCTTCGAATCAGCATCCTGTCTCGTGTGGGTTCAGTGCCAAAAATTCTAAGCTCCCAATCAACCTCGAACGCGCGCGATCGAATTTACACAAAAGAAACTTTAAATAATTTGAAACCAGTCAACAAGAGAACTGTATTACAAACTAGACTATGAAAGTCTTCATAGAAACAGAAACTATAAAATTGATAAAAATATTGCTTATACATACTTAATAATAAAGCTTTAGGGCACTACTTCCATAAAACTGTGAATTTTTTTTATTTAATTAATTTATTAATTATTTTTTACTACAATTGCCGAACCTCGAACGGACGAAAATGTATTGTATCGAGATAGGAACACGACGTCATAACTCAGGTTTTTTTCTGTCCATTGTGCACTTTTAAAAATTAAATTCATGATACAATAGGGGGTAAAATGTATATTGAAGTAAATATAAACATTTTCTAGCATCAAATTATACGATACATATTATCTGGAAAAATATAAGACGAATACAGCACTATTTTAATTTATTGGTTTGCATCGAGACTTTTTTTTTATTTTAGTTAAAAAATTTTAAGAAATAAATTAATTTAAAATTGGCGAAATAGTAGGGATTATAAATTAAAAATTATTCGAAATTCGATGACTGAAAATCCAAAATCTTAATTTGATAATTTGAAAACGAACAATAGTAAAAGAATAAAGAAAATTGATAGATCGGATGTTAAAAAAAACTAGATTTAACTAAACAAAAAACATTGAAATTCAAAATCCAAATTATGTTATGGCACAAAAGAGATACCGCAAAGGAATTAGTATAATTACTGGGATATATTTAAAAAATACAGCTTTTTTCCCTCTATTGCCGTATTGAATTAACTAATCTGTTTTAAAAATTCAGATAGTTTTTAAATTTTCTGTTACGATATTCGAGGAAATTAGTCATTTTAATCGATCTTTAAAATGCGACACTTCAAAAACTCAAAATCGTTTGCATTTTTTTTTGTATCATACGCTGTTTTTTTATTATCTTGAATGTTATTTTTAGTATGAATGCAGGACGCTGCATATTTTAATAACTATATCTGCCATGCTATCGAATGCGGAGAAATAACACGGAAGAAACAATCAAGAATGTTTAATTTAATACATAAATAGAGCAATTCCACAGCAGAAAAAAAAGTCAATTAATTTTCCTTCTCTGGTGGTTCGTTGAGTCAACTGTTTCAAGGTTCCGCTCTTTTAACGTCTCGTATCGATAATATTTAGTTTCTAACTGAGAAGAAATAGCGAGGAGTACTTTCATATTATTTGGAATAAATTTGCTTAAGCATTATGTGACCAAAGAGAGAGAATATCTTATTTTCTCTTTCACTTTGTAACTGAGCTTCATTTTGAAAAAAAAAAAACATTCTGTAATGCATTGACACGCCTTGCACTTATGAAAATTCAGAATATGAATTATGATAAATTCATAATATAAATTATGAAAAATTCATAATATGAATTTTTCATAAGTGCAAGGCGTCTTTTTCATTATATATATACTTTTTTATTATATATATATTATATATAATGAAAAAGTGTATCAATAATTAAAACCTGCAAATGTTATCCATTTCTTTTCTCCCTGCTGATTTTTTAAGAATTGTTTCACAGGTTTTTGTGTTTCATTAGTAATTTGCGTGTCATTTTAAATAAGTATTAAACTATACACAAACTTTCAAAAACATTCTTGCAAAAATATAAATAGAAAATTTAATTATTTAAATTATGTAAAGAAAGTTAATTACGAATAAAATTATTTAAAGATATTCCGCACTATCTCTCACTCAGTGCTACACATTTCTTTAAAAAATTAAAACCAGTAACAGATGCCAGTCGTGGTCTCGGCGCTTAGGTCCTCTCATTGGTGTCGTGTGATAATTAGGAGACGTGGTTCTAGCTCTGGTGTCGTCCTCGTCACTGAAACATGGTTCAAAATCACGAGGTCCGTCGCCAAAAGCCTCAGAGTAACTGAACAGTGAGATGCTCATATTCACTCACTTGACGTAGAGGGCAATGTTTCAGTCGAGTTACGGGTTTGTGTCTGGATTCAAATCAGTCGTAGCTCCAAGTTGTAGCTGGGTTTATTCTTGGGAAATTTGTCGAACTCAGCGACTTTAAGTTGACGTGCTGTGGACGTTAGGAGAATAGGGTAGCACGTTTTAGGTGTAGTCCTCGTTGCTTGCGTCGTCATGATTCCAAACGAAAATAATCCTCGAGTTGCCTGCAGTTGTGTTATCAATGAACAATTTTCCAGGTCAATGTACGAATAATGAATAAATCAAAAGCAAACTTTATGTTCATTCAGCTTAAATTGATGAAAATCGGCGTCATAAAAATATAAATTAGTTATCTTTGAATACAGAAATAGCATCGAACTGGAAAACGAGTTATAGAATCGATAATAACTAGAAGCTGTGGAAATAAATTACT
Source organism: Trichonephila clavipes (assembly GCA_019973935.1). NCBI lineage: Eukaryota > Metazoa > Arthropoda > Arachnida > Araneae > Nephilidae > Trichonephila > Trichonephila clavipes. The sequence goes on along the minus strand of BMAU01007748.1, from coordinate 36,528 downwards.
GGAAAAATAGGGATTTTTTTAAAATTCTTACAGGTCCTTTGAGATTTGAAGTATTAGCGGTAACTTTACTGCAGGGCGAGTGTCGAGTGGCACGAGCCTCGAACCCGCAACACTCCCGCCACAAGTCCTCGACATTGACCATTAGGCTACCTCGGCAGTCACTCGGTGTTGTTTGTTCCCGTAAAATATCTGGCAACGTATTTGTTTATTTTGATTACGTTTAATAAAGCGAGTATTTTATAACGCTAGGAACTCACCAATTCTTAATGTTCTTATTATTGCTAGAAATTAATTAATCTAAGCATTGACTTTTGTTCTAATTCTATTCAAAGTCGAATCTGTGCCGACAGCGCACGTGGTATATTTAATCGTAGTTTGTGTGTGACACGTATATAAGTCTTCACACCGGATTTTGAAAGTCAGTGCGAGTTTAAATAAATATTAAATTTTCTCTTCCGAAGAAGAAATACACAATTTGTGGTTATATCTGTTGTGTTCTGGGGATAAGTCACAATCAATTTAAAGTCATTCAAATCGTCAAAAGCCCTAATATTTAATAAAAACGATTAAATGAAATTATATGAAAAATAAATGAAATCTAAAGTCTTCCATTTAATGTTTTAAATATTTAATGTGTTAAGTATCCCTTTTAATTTCAAATCGCTTGCTGAGAGAATCAAGTTTAAACCTGTTACAACGCTGAGCAGGACAAAGTTGATTGGAGAGTTGACAAAGGAGAAAAATTCGATTTAAATGAACATCGGTGTACAGAATGTAAGGTTTACAAAAAATTAAATTTAAAAACTCAACAGAATTGTGATTTTAAAAATTGCATAGAACATTTCGCTACAGAGAGTATTTTAACAGGAAATTTTTAAAAATGGTAATGTTTTCTTTTGTCCATTTCTGTTTAGTTGAAGTAATTGAGAAACAAAATTCGGTAATGGGGTTCTATTGCATTCCTACAAACTCTTTAAAATGCACAAGAATCATTTTCTCTCTATCTTGAAATTTAGACTCGACATACGCGTATGTATAGTACAATGACCTCATAGAACCGAAAAAGCAGTTACGACAAAGGAGGATAGAGAGAGAAACGAAGAATTTAAATAACATGTATGAAAATAGGCATATTATTAAGTATTATTTATGGGGAAAAATATTTTAACTGTTTCTCCGGGATCGGTTTTGGCATATCATAATTACTGATTTATAAGAAAATAATATTCCATAATTTGCATTTACATATATAGCATTGGCGTTTCTGGATAGTAGTATCAAACCAGAGGAATGGAGTTTTTAGCATGAAAACTTAGCGGGTAATAAGTTTGTTACGAAATGCATATTTTTCAAGTCGAAACTAAATAAATTAAAAAATGGCTACTTTAATGGAATTTGAATCTACGCAAAAATATGCTTTAGGATAAAAATTTCATTTAAAAACCACATGGATTAATATTATTGAAATATTTGCAGGGGATTGATATCATTTTGGATAATCTCCCGAAAATAGGAAGAAAGAATTCATAACATGATTCCGTAAATCTTCAGCTAGGCGAAACGATAACGCGATCTTTGCAATAACAGTTTAAAGATGGGAATTAAATAAAAATTTCTAAAAAAAAACTTAATAAGACCCAATTCTCTATTTTTGTTATTAAATTAGAATATTGATAAGAAAATCAATAGGATTAAATTTAATGACAATGCAATACACAGATTAAATTGAATCATTTTTGAAACACAGCGAGACAAATAATTAAAAGAAATCATGAAAATTCGATTTGTTCCTTTTTAACAATCATTGATTCGTTCAATGAAAACCAAGAAATTAACATTAATATGCGCAGTTTTTAATCGTCATCGAAGTTAAAAATAGAGTCGAGAATCGTCTGCTCTTTCTTTTTTAACGAAACATTTACGGTTTAATTATTGTCTAAAATATTATATTATAGGTCTGTACAAAATGAATTCATCACACTAGAACCTTTCCAAATTTTCATATAAATAATATAGAAACCAAGAAACGAATTGAATGAAATGTTTCGCGGCTTTTTAATATCGTGAATGGTAAATAAAAATGAAACCATTGTGTAAATTTTGCAATAGAAAAACAGGGGGAAATGTGATAGATTCTGTGCAGTTCAATTTATATCAATGAAAAAAAAAAAAAAAAAAAATTTTACTGTCATTTTTTATCCGTTTAAAGTGATGAAATAAATGTACAGTTTAAAATTATAGCATGAGGCAACCATTGCTTTTTAAATGAAGTCCCATTCACATTTACTTTCTTGTTTATGTTGGAGACCAGATAATTTCCCAACTTTAACGTAAGTTCCATTTGAAAAACTAGCCGCGTTAAATTTGCTAAAATTCCAGCACTGAAAACTTTGAATAAATGTTCAAAAATACTTGTTTCCTCAGAAAAATTATAGAGTTTGATATTTTTCTTAAGTGCCCCAGCTCAGGTATCCTTTTTCCAATTATTTTTTCACTTCAAGGTTCAAAATTACGACGCCCTTTGCCGTGTGACTTAAAAGAGAAGTGTAATGAATAATGTTGAATGAACCGAGCTAACAATTAAGTAGTTATTGTAGACATACTTGTAACACTTCCAATAATTATTTTGGTACGAACTACAGCAGTTTAATCCATTTTAAAACAGCGTAGGGCGCTTAACAAGTAATCACCGTTTTTAATAGCGATTGTGATATTTCTTTTATGGACTGAATATACAACTGTGTTTAGGTATGTAAAAAATGGATTTTGTCAAGCGGACTTCATTAGAGAAAATATAGAACACCCATCTTTTTTTTGTGCGTGTATGTACAAATTTTAATTTATATATCTTTACTTTCGCTTACTTTTATAGTAACCAGGTCGCGATCAAAAATTAACATATCTCTCTTACAAAATAACTTATTTTGTCCAAAAAATATATACTGGACAAATGACAAATTTGTCCAAAAGAAAAAAATTAACAGTACCTAGCATTAATTTTTTTAGAAAAGAAATTTAACGTTTTTTTCCCCCTTGAAAATATAGACACACACACACGTCATACTAATCCAGTATTTTAAAGTATCGTTTGGTGAGCATCAGTTAAAATGGGTTATACTTCATGATGCAAAAGATAACAAAAAAAAATAGGGAAAAGTTTTCTAAGTGGAAAATGATTGATTGAATATTAACGTCGAACTGTTCAGCTACACGAGGGCTTTTGGCGACGGACCACGTAATTTTGAACCATGGTCAAGTGACGTGGACGACACCTGAGCTGGCACCCCCTCTCCTAACTACCACACCACACCAACGGGAGGACGTTTCAGCTCTCGACAGATTTAACGTGCATCGCTGCCCTACACGGCGGGTCTTTAGTGGTACTGGGTTCGAACCCGTGACGAAGCAAGCCACGGTCCGATACCTATACCACTCGGCTGCCGCAGCCACTTCTAAGTGGAAAAATCGATTTCAGTATTCAGTACTATGTCCTAAAAAGATAAGTGTATGTGGTAACCTAGTGGTCAATATAACGGAATCGTTGCCTGCGTGTCATGAGTTCAAGACCGCTGAAGAGCCACCCTGTAGGGGAGCGATGCACATTAAATCTGTCGAGAGCTCGAACCTTTTCCCATTGGTGGGGTGTGGAAGTTAAGAGCGGAGCTGTTGCCTTCGTTACTTCACCTTAGTTGACGTTACTTGACGAGGCCTGTTGCCAAAAGCTGTCGAGTAGTTAAATAGAGTGACGTTAATATTCATTACCTTATTCTAAAAAGATAAAACTGCACAATCGATCTAAGTATTTCTGAATTTGTTATTTTAATCTACCAAATTTATTTCTGAAAAATTTAAAACGTAAGCACTGACATTTTTCCAATTGTTTAAAGAAACCTAATACGCGTAAGGGTATCGTCAAAAGTTATTCCGATTTGTTCCCAATTTAGTTTACTATGCATTAAATTGAGGTGAAAATACTAAAACCCCGTTTCTTTTTATTTGAAACAAATGTTTTCGTCAATCTAAACAAAGTCGCCCCCATGCCTGCAGAAAATATATATAATCTAGGTATTACTCTTGGGGCCAACGTAGTAAATAGCACTGCAATCATGTTTTCGGGAAGGACCAACGAACTAAATCCATTCTACTCCAATATAAAACATCGTAGAATCTAAAAATTTGCAATAAATGGTTACTTTTTTTTATTTACGATCGTTAATTTTTTTTCATCGATTGCCGAGAAATTAACATTTGTTTTTGAACAGTATCTATTTTCAAATATCTCAAAAGTGCTCTAGTTCTTATGTATCTATATGAGAACTATATTATTACGCATCTCTCACACACACTGTTGCTAAATCCAGAAATTTTTCTAAAATTGAATGTCTTCATAAAAGAAAGAAAAAAAAATTAAGTTTTTCCTTTTTAACAAATATTTTAAAATTCAACTTGAAATAATGGGTGTATGCGATATTGAATAACATGTCATTACTCCGTTACGTATCGCGAATACAGAAAAATAATAAATTACTCAAAGCGAAATCCTACTATTTTCTTAGCCATGGGTCACACATCTCTTATACATTCCGAAACTGTGTTTTCCCTTCAATAAGTGCAATGCTTGCAGATTTCACATGTCCTCCTCTAATGACGTGTTTACACACATACATCTCGTACGCATGCGCATATAGGCATCTCTGGTTTTGTTTTAGATATTGTAACACTTTTTAATTAGGCTGAATGAGATGGAATGCAAAGCAAAGAGGTACTTCTTCCCGAAATCGTATTCCAAATAAGACCCCCCTTTGTTTTTCCATTCGATTTAGGGAAAAAAAAAACATTTCGCTTATAAAATGGATTTGCTTCAAGTGAGAAACATGCATTTCCTATCGAATACGTGAAAATTACACATTTTTTTCTTATCTGAGACACAATTTGTGAATGAATTTTGTTGTTTAATTTATCTTTAACTCATTGTATCACTAAGAATACGATCATTTAAGAGTAAATAGTTCAAGTAATAAAATATTGAAAAATGTGGAACTTTAAACCTCAATTTTTGATTTGTTTTTCTTGTTCTGAAAAAAATTCTAATTTCAAAACATTCGGAAGTCAATTAATTCATTCTGAACTAAAATAAGAAGCAATTATCTCATAATAGCCAAAAAGATGTTTAAAAGTATTTTAACAATTATCTACATCTTATTTGAGTGAATTCCAATTTTCAACATGAAAATGAAAAATAAATAAAAAGATCGAGACTTTAAAATGTAGATGATTAAATGCGAAATGCATTATCATTTTTACGACCCAATACAAACGAAATTATCAAAAATCTTGAAGCTAGAATTTCCCATTAAATGTATTCTTATAATTAATTTGTAATTAGTTAATAAACATTGTGTTGTCTTTGTCGTAGATATTTAATATAACTTTGAATATTATCAAACTATTTCTCGCATGGTATATTACATATAGTTCTCTTAAGCTTATTTTAATTCAAAACGTTAACATAATTGCCGTTCTAATTATATGTATAAAAGTAAATTGTAAAAAAAAGGTATGATTATTTAAAAATTTTATTTTTTCTTCCTTAGTTTATTAAGCATTAAAATGGAGCAAAATGCAACCCAAAATAAATGTGAACAAGCGAGTATTGTTGCAATTTAATTGAAACAAATGTTGAGGATAGTGAGTAAACAAAGCTGTTCCATAACTCCGATTAAACGATATGGTCGCGATATCCGAATGGTCAGGGTCAAGAACTCGTGTCCGTTGTTGTTTCTATCGTGCTTACCAATGAAGAATTATTACCGTGTGGAGCAGGTTAAATTTGCCCATTCTCAATGCCGTCGCGTTAGAGTAACGTGATAGCATGGAGAGTAAGTTGCCAGCTCAGGTATCATCCTCGTCACTTCATAGTTCAAAATAACGACGTCCTTCGCCAATAGTCGTCGTGTAGATTCATAGTCAGATGCATTGAATGTTGAACAAACCGAGTTAACAAGTAAGAGTAATTACTCTAGTCCTACATTTGTAACACATTCAACTTTTTCGGAAAGAACTTACGGCTTCTTAATCCATTTTAAGACAACGTAGAACGCTCAAGAAAATTACAGCAAGTAATTACGGTTTAAATAGTGATATTTCTATAGTATGGAATTCTATATTCTGAACCGACGTATGTAAAAAAATTAATTTTGTTACGCGAACTTGACTACGGAACACCCATTGCATACAAATTTTAATTTTTATCATTATTTTCGTTCAATTTTGGTAAATAAGTTGTTTAAAAATTAAGATTTCTCTCACAAAATGTCAAAGTTTGTCCAAACAATATACGGGAAAAAAAATAAATAGTATCCGGCGTCATCTTTTTTAATAAGAAATTTGATGCTTTTTAAAAATACAGACACGGGTGTTTTTTTTAATCAAAAATTTTAACAAAACATGAATCGTCGCCTCATTGATTTTTTATGATACAAGACCCCCTTCCAACTCGTCCAATACCATACACATGTTATAGGTACTTTGTTTGGTGTACCCGTAACATAAGTGTATTTTTTTAAAAAATAATTTGTATACCATGTTATATGTGTTCACTTCCAAAAGTTTATACATAAGCACCATGTCAACAGAATACAAAATTATTATAATATATTTATATTGAAATAATTACGAATTGAGTAGCACGAATCCGTTTCAAGTTTATTATTAATCCTTGTCGTTTTATTATTTGCACATGTGAAATTCCCTTTCGAAATTCAATATATCAAAATAAATAATTTCTCAGGTCTCCAAAATTGAAACAAGTTATTTTGGTTTTAATATGGGCTATTGTTTCATGAGTCAATAATCTGTTGCGAAATGGATTTCATAAGAGCTGAAATGATGACTCTATCTATAATTGACAATTATTAAAATTTTATTAGTAATTTTGTCTCTAGTTGAAGTGATTTATTTATGAATTATTTCTGAGTTTTACGTATTAATTATATTGGAAATAGTTTATTGTTCAGAAAATATTAGCCCCCCCCTCTTTTTTCAATTTTGTTTTAATTTGTATAGTCTGATAGTATCCCTTATTTTGCAGCATTATAAAATGAAGAAAAACACTCAAATCATTACAACCAAAAATTTTTTATTCTGATGGGAAAGCGAATATTTAAGTTCATTGGTTTCGAATTGTAAGGAATTTAAATTCTAACACTAACAAAAAAAGAAAAAATCCACACTTTTCGAATCCGTGTATTTAATAGTTACTTATCGTTATAGAACGAAGCTAGGGCTCCGCGCTTGTGATCCCGACCACGTGAGGAGTTCGGGATGATCCACGCATCCGAGGGTCGTGAAAATGAGTCCCCTGGTTTAGACTGGGGCGCTGAACCTAAATATGAAATCACTTTTAAAAAAATCTCTGAAAGTTTTCCGGTTGTGGTCGGATAAGCCGGAATTTCACTCGTTTGCGACACCAACCAAAGGGTGTCCCCTATACGACTGGGCCTATCGAAATGGATTCCCTGGTGTAATCGGTGGCACCCGACAAGAATCTGTGATCAGTTTTAAGACATTCTGGTAACTTTTCCGGATAGGGCAGTCCGTAGAATTTCGACGGAAACGCGGTGCAGGGGCACTCCCCTTCCATAGCACGGAATGGGAAAGGGGTTTGTCCGGTGCGTTTCGAGACAGAAGGCCTGGATTTAAAAACCATTTTCCGAAATTCCAGTAACTTCTCGAAATATGCTGTATTTTGTGTCGAAAAACCGCAAATCCGTGTCCGGCAAACTTCCTTCTAAGCCAGATATTTTGAACACTTGCTGTGTTATCGGAACCAAAATCGAGATTCTAGTGCATTCCGGGGCGCCCTACAAGAATATGAAATCGAATTCTTTTTTTGAAAATTCGGGTAACTTTTGGCGGGATATTATCGGACTTGGATCCTTACCAAGGAATCGGTGCAGTTGCGTCCCCATTGAGACTCTTCGCCCGAAAATATGTTTCCGGGTGCAGTTCGAGGTGCCCTACTAGAATAGGAAAGCCGTTCAAAGAATTCTTGTAACTTTGCTGGATTTCCTTTTCGCAGGGTGGGGAGGCACTTTTTGGGATTTTAAAGTTGGTTTCTTTTTGGTGTAATTGGGGGGCAAGAATCTGAATTCCATTTTAAAATATTCTTAAAACAATATCCTGAAATCTAAAATATAATATAGGACAATGGTTCGGTGAGGAAGTTTGGTCGTGTGGTGCACATTGGGGTATTTTATTTTTAAATACATTATCTTTCTTTAACTTAATAAATTGGTACTGTCTAATATATATCTATTGTTAAGAATTACATTTTCCTAGTACATTCCTTGTAAGCTGGGGCGTAATTGGTTTGTCTCTGGCCTTGTATGCCTAAGGTTGCGGTTTCGACTCCGGTCCACGTCGCTGGATTTTCATGATGCAGAAAATCGACAGCGACCATCTCGCATAATTATGCGGCATATAAGAGACCTTGAGAGCATATTTGGCTTGGGTGCTGTAGCCCAAATTAAAATCCTAAGTGCGGTTTCGCATCCCCAGAGCTCAGGTGAGGAAACAGCGTCAAAATTACGTGCGGCGATTGGTATCCGCCTATACTGTGCCGAATTAAGAAGAGATACCAGCTTCAGGGAATGTACTAGGTCTGCTATGGTAAAACACCAATCCCCAGCCCATTGGAACTTTTTTAAAATATAAAATTATTTTTCGTTTCCTTTAAAAATAAATTTTAAATTAAAATTCTTAACTCTAATTAAAAGTAAAAAATTCCATATAAAAATTATATTGTATTTTATGTAATAGAACAATGTTTAATCAATTAGAGGTAACATTACATTCCTGAGGTTTTAAATACACATTATCATATATTAACATGTATATTTTTTTTAAAAAAATTAACACCATGTTGTTGTAACATTGACTTTCTATTATGATTGCAATGTCATCATATAGATATTTCTATCTGTATGTATCTAGAGTAAAATCATATTATAACTCAATTCAATCGAGTAACACAAAAGGCATTAAATCCTTTTATTATGCTTAGTTATTAATAGTTAGTTTAGTTTCGAGAAAAATTGGTCTCAATAATTTTGTTTAATTCATGTGTACACTTATTCATACAGCATCACTAATAATGTGTTAAGAATATCAAGAATTCTGTTTCGAAAGTTGAATAATTCTATAAGAATTTGTAACGAAGTATAACTTATATTAAAAATTGATTAGACAATTAATGCAATCTAGATATATATTATAAATGTGAAAGTTTGTGAGGATGTTTGGGAGTCTTTTCCGTAAAAACAACTGAATAGATTTTGATGAAACTGTACAGTAATATAGCTTATACATCAGAATAATACATAGGCTATAATTTATAGCATAAGCTATAATTTATAAAGATTTGTGAAAAGTGTCCAAAATATAACGATATTTGTCAAGTAAGTAGGAAAAAATTCTGCCATCTGCAAGAAATTCTGGCTTGCGCTGCAAAAAAAACCTCGTCAGCATATATCTATCTTTTGTTTGTGAAAGAACTTTTTGTTTTGGCTACGCAAGGCGCTCGCTTCTAATTAATTCATGTAAACAGCATAATCCCTAATTTATTTTATTTCAGAATAAAACTAAGTTTTGAAGGGAGAGATTGTTATAAATCTCTTTTTATTTGAATATTTTTTAATGATTTTATAATATTATGCACATTTGGTAGTAAGAAAATCTCTCTCTATTTTCAAAATAACTACTTTTATCGCTTCTGGTACTTAAAGTAAATAAACTTTCTCTTTCACACTACATCATTTGAACAAACTTTCATAATTTTTTTGTGGTTAGTAGTTAATTATAACGCTGTAATTTTAATTGAATATGCAGATATTGCATTTTTAAGTATAAAACTAATTATAACTACTGCACTGTATTTTTTGCAGTGAGTGAGTGAATGAATATTAACGTCGCACTGTTCAGCTACACGAGGGCTTTTGGAGACGGACCATGTAATTTTGAACAATGGTCAAGTGACGGGAACGACACTTGAGCTGGCACCCCCTTCTCCTAACTACCACACCACACCAACTTAGCAGGAATATTCTACCAATACTTAGCTTTAATATTCTTTGAAATCCACTCTTCCAAGATATATGGCAGCACGGGTTCTATGATGAGTATTTTAGCGAGGAAGGCGAACAGTTTTGCAGCAGATATGCGTTTTCAGCTGACGGCGTTTTCGGATTATTTTTGTCCCGAAAAAAGAGCTTATGTCAAAATTTAAGTGCCTTATGTTTTTGTATGTTAATGAAGACTTTAGAAAATGATTTGACTATTTATTTTAAGTGAATGGTGTATATAATTAATTTTACAGTGGAATAACTTTAATTAATTTATCTCTAACGGATTAAATTTCCCAAAGTGGAGTATTTTGTTTATGTATGTGGCATGCAGCCAAAACCAAGCAGTCTTCGCGCGCAGGCGCATCAAAGTAAAAGCAGAACTGAAACTTGAACTAGTGAAAGTGAAACAAAAACTTTGAGACATTAGAGCAGAAAGAGAGAGAGAAAGGAGAACGCGAGAGGTGCGCGAGCAGGCGTTACCTTCTGAATATGTTCGTCAAACTTATCTGTAATATCTACCTTTTTAATTAATTTTTGTTTAATGTTAAAATAAAATAGAAGAAAGACCAACGTCTTGGACCCCTTGTTGTCTCCCACAAATTATGGGGGCTCGACCGGGATAGATCGATAAACTTTCGATTTTGAACCAAAGTCTGGACAATGAACAACAGCGTCCGTGAAGGAGACGCTCCGCCATTTTTCGGAAACTTCGTTCAACCTGTGTAGAGGTTAAATTTTTCAACTTCATTCCGCCTGTGTAGAGGTCGGAACAAATAACAAAATAACCTGTGTAGAGGTTTATTTTCAACGAACCATCGACAAATATTCCGCCTGTGTAGAGGTTGGAAAACCCATCGACGAAAATCCCGCCTGTGTAGAGGTTGGAACTAATTCAGTGTGAATAATCCGCCTGTGTAGAGGCCGGAACTACAATTTCAACTATATTACCTGCGAAGAGGTGAAATCAGTGGAATCGAAATTTTTTCTTCATTGGATACATCGTACGTGCGAGCAACAAGGGAGCCAGAAAAAAAAAAAGGTAGGATCTTTCTGAATTTTTCTAAAATGCATAAAAACGCTCTTAAAGAGGATTTCATAAGAGTTGTTGAGAAACTAAACGGTACTGTGGAGAATACTGACACTATAGTTAAACTAAAGACTAAAATTGAGAACAGTAGTACATTTGAAAGTGATCCAGATTTCGTTAAAACTTTAATTCAAAACTGTATAGATGAGAGGGTATCGCGAAACAAAAGAGAAGTAACTTCAGGAAAACAGAAAATTGAGCTCGCGAAACTACAGTTAGCACAGTTAGAAAAAGAAGTCGAACTTCAAAGGGTTAAAAATAAAGCATTAAGTTTAAATCCTGCAGCTAAATTCGAAGAGAAACAGTTCAAAACTTTAAATAAGGAAACTGCAACTCATATTGGCATTCGAGAAGCAGAAGATTGGTTTAGGCCTATTGATTTAGCTAAAGAGTGTGATATTTATATTTCATCTAGAAGCGGATCACGTAAAGAAATTCCTATTACTTATGGATATACCCAAGACCCCTTTAAAAATAGATCACAAAACTTTAAAATAAAGATTAAAGAGAACTATCCCCAATATCTTGAAAGAGAAAATAAAAATTGCTTTATATGCGGCGATTCATCTCATTGCGCAAGAGACTGTGAGAAGCGTTTTAAACCTAAAGAATCTAATGATCACATCCATAATAGAATAAACGTGAATACTTTGAAAATCGAGAACGAAAAACAAGATAGCGATGAATTCGCACAACAATTACAATACGTAAACATTTTTGTAGAAAATCAGCCCGTAACAGCTTTGATTGATTCAGGTTGCCAGATCCCAGTTTTAAATTCCTCACTAATTAAAGTACAAACACCTTCCGAAGAAATCATAACATTAAGTTCATGTTTTGGCGAAGAGCGAATGGTAGAAGTTAAACCCATAAATATTTCTCTTAATCAACATTCTCCTAGTATAAGTGTGCGAACGGCGATATCACCGACCTTGACCGAAGAATTTATTATACATCCCAGTGTATATGCTGAAATAAAAAAACTAGGCCACACAAAGAGCGATGTTTTATTGAATGAAAGTGAATCCTCTTTAGGTGCTCATGCTTGTGTTCATTTTAATTCAAATGTTTCTGTTTCAAATGTGATAGAAAACTCTAGTTATGATTTGCCATATGTTGAAAACTTTAATACTGGAAATGATTCGAGTTCTCTAATTAAGGATTATAAATGTAATAAAATTAAGATTACTAAGTTAAAATTGAGTATTGTAAGAGAAAAATGTTCTGATATAGTATTGTGTAAGAAAGCCAATGGTGCCATGAAAACGAGTTCCGTGGAATTCATCTCCCGCTCACCTACCCCTTCACCTATGAATAATAATTATCGACGGTTTGTGTTGCTCCGGAAAATCTTTCAGCCTTGGCAGTGGAAGCGAAGGAAAAAGAGAAATCGTTTTGAACAGACGTCCAGAACTCTACAGAGGAAAATATCGATGCGTTCAACCAAAGATCAACTTGTTAAAAAAGTCATTCTTATGCCTGTGAAACACAATGTTTTCCTGTGGAACCTTCCGGATGTCGAAGAGGTGCCTTCACATGATGGAGAAACTGTCTAGTTCAGAAAAATTTTGATATGTTTAATCTCTATATATTTGTCGTATAGTCCTTGTCTGTTCCGTTTTTTTTTTGTATGTTTCAGATTCTCCTCTGGTCTCCATGGAAATACCGCTGCGGACAGCGTACGGTCAGGCTGGCCGTTGTGGCATGCAGCCAAAACCAAGCAGTCTTCGCGCGCAGGCGCATCAAAGTAAAAGCAGAACTGAAACTTGAACTAGTGAAAGTGAAACAAAAACTTTGAGACATTAGAGCAGAAAGAGAGAGAGAAAGGAGAACGCGAGAGGTGCGCGAGCAGGCGTTACCTTCTGAATATGATCGTCAAACTTATCTGTAATATCTACCTTTTTAATTAATTTTTGTTTAATGTTAAAATAAAATAGAAGAAAGACCAACGTCTTGGACCCCTTGTTGTCTCCCACATGTATATCCCTTAATTTTCAAAGTAGTGATCCAATAAAAATATTGCATAAAAAACTGCAGTAAATCATAATGCGGTTGGATAAATTATTAACGTGCATTTCCCCCCCTACACGGCGGGTCTTACAAAGCTCTAATAAAGCTCGAGCTACGAAAATAGCTAGGCATTTGCCAACTTGACTCTATCGTTAACATTTTGCAATGTTTTTTATTGAATCTTCATTATAATTTAAGAAACGGCGTTCCTTGCGAATATTACAATTTTAAAATAAAATAAATACACAACAGAAAGTAATATTAATGTATTACACTTTCAGATATAAATTATTTACACCACTTTAAGCGTTCATTACGCAAAACTTTTAAGAATGTGTTAATTTTGCTGAGCAGAGATCAGCTTAGGGAGGTATTTTGAAAAATCGACCCTCAAGAGTGTTACGAGGAATTATAAATTTAAAAAATCCTTTTTATCGGCTATTAGATCTACATAGTTAAAATTTAACAAAGGTGTTTTTTTCCCTTTTTTTTTTGTTTAGCTGAGATATGCAAAAAGCTTTTTTGTTTAATTTTCAATTCACATAAAATTAACTCATTAAAAACTTCTTTTTCCTTCAATCTGTGTTGTTTAATTTTTCAGTTCACCCGTGCGATGAACGGGTATACCAGCTAGTTCTATTATAAAGAATGAATTTATATTAAGCTAATCTAGTGCTGTTTTATTATTGATTCAAATCCATGTATTTAATAGTGACATATCGTTACAGAATGAAGCGAGGGCTTTGCTCTTGAGATCACGACCACGTGAAGACTTCGCGGTGGTCCACGCATCCGAGGATCAGACCCCAGGTGAAGTGGCGCTGAACCGGAATATATATAGAATCGCTTTTAGAAAATATCTGTAAGTTTGCTGGCTCTGACAAGATACAGCCGGAATTTCGCTTGTTTGGGGTGCACTCGTGAGGACTGGCCCGACGAAATGGGTCCCCTCAGTTTTTAATTGGTTGTTCTGAAAAAGTTCTATTTTCTAAAAGTGCAATCAAAAGGACAAGACATCCGTTGTCACAGATTATTATATCTTGATGATATAGATGCTTTCAGTGAGTGAGTGAATATTATCGCGCGTCGCACCATGGTCAAGGGACGAGGACGACATCTGAACTGGTATCCCCTTCTCCTAACTTCCACGCCACACCAACGGGAGGACGTTTGAGCCTTGACAGATTTAACGTGCGTCGCCCCCCTCTACAAGGCGGGTTTTCAGCGATTCAAGGCTAGAATTCATGACACGACCACCACGAGTCCGTTACCTTGACCATTTGGCTACTACGGCCACCAGATATTTTCAGACAATTTGGGAAGCGTTGGCATTTAGAATTTTTAAGCCACACTTGTGAACCTCATAAATTGAATGTGTTCTTTCTACGCTTGTGTCCTCGTCATTTGAGGAATTTAAATGATTGTTATGCGCCCACTTATATAATGAATGACTGAGATTTTCAATTAAATTCGTCTGTTGAAACAATTTATTTCCTTGCAGAAATATCTCGGGAAAGAAATCTATAACACACAAGCACATGTAAACTTTATGATGTAATGTTGGAGAACTGAACACATTCAGACGACTGGTTTTGCAGCAAAACACTTATTTAAATAAAATCGAACATTAGTTTATATATATTTATTGACTATATAATGGAGCTTTAAAGAACTATATATACTGTGTTTCTGTCCATATAAACCTTTTATTCGAATACAATGTTCTACGAAAATATTAATGTTTCGTCAAAGTACAATGATTGTGTTAAAATTAAACGATTCGAAATATTATTAAAACTTACAAAGTAATGTTTTTTTACCTATTGCCACAGCATTATGATAACGAAGTATATCTATAAAAAATTAATGTAACATGTTTTTATAAATGACAAAAAGTATCAAATCATCTTTCTCTCCTCTTTTTTTCCCACTTCTGAGCTATGGTCCAAATTTCAAGTCTCTCGCTCATCGGGAAGTTAGTTTAAAATCAATTATACGAAATTCCACCCGGACATACATACAAGAAAGCCAGTTAATAAAAACATGGTAAAAAAGTGTTTAAGCTAAGAGTTGCTTTGATTTAACACGTTAAAAAACTTTCAAAATGATACAAAAAAATAGAAAAAATAGGTTCATATAAAGAATTTACATAAAAGGAAAATAATTATGTTCTACAAATGACTTTATCCTCACAAGAATGCTTATATTTTGCGAACCACCTGTGTTTCAGTGTGAAATAATATTAAAATCGAACGCACAGCACGTACGCCTTACACAACAAGCACAAAAGAAGGGAGTTTTCAAATATTTATCCAATCCTTTCTATTGGCCCCACTTTTGACTCTTGACGGCTCTTTGATCGTTTGCGAACAAGTATCATTCCCGAAAAAAGCCGTTTTTTCGCCATAATAAATAGAAAGCAAGTGGAAGGAAATCCAAATGGATTTCGGAACATCGCCAACGTGTTGTGCTCGCAGCAATGGAGAAATAGATCTCTTAAGGTTCCCGCGAAAAGAGAAAAGTATACCAAATGCTTTGCTCCAAAAGCGTATGCCGCCATTTATTTTTTTAGTTCTGAAATGCATTGAAAAGATGCTTTTATTTCTTTATTTTTTCTGTTTGTGTTTATTTCGCTGTAAAAAACAGTATTGTGTGTGTGTGATGTATGTTTTCTAATTGTACGTCTGCTTTATGTGATCTATTTTCGATTCTATTGTAAAAAAATGAAAAATTTTGGGCGGGTTTTTTTTATTTGATTTATGGACTGAATTCTATTGTGTGTGGTTAATTCTTTTCCTTAAAAAAAATTGGTTGAGATACAAGTAACAAAAGACATGTGTGTTAGAGAGAGTTTTTTTCCTCTAAAATTTTCATTCGGAGGTATATATTTTTAGATATACTTTTTATTTTTAATGTACATATTTATACATAAATAGGCTCATATAAGTCTTTTATGCTGTTCGATGGGGATATTTTTTCCCCGAAAAAGAAAAACAAATTTTCTTTTCTAGAATTTATTCAATGTGATAAATTTTAGTTATTGAAATGATGATTGGATTGCTTCAGTAATTGTATTTCCAAAGATATTTTAGGAACACTTTTATTTTATCCATTTAAAAATAAAAATCAGAGAATAACTTTTTAATGGGATATGGAGAATCTTTGCTGCAATTCGATAGGCAAATATAATATCGCGTATATACCATACCCTTTCTTTATAACAAAAATACAATTGTATAAAAATAGAACATTGACTATTTCTTTATTAAAAGATAATTAGATTATCCAAAAAATAATAAATCAGCAGAAATTTTATGAATTTATACAAGATATTAAAATGCCTTTTAATACAAAAAATTAAGGGGTATCATACTACCCTAAAATCATGATTTTTCGTAAAAATTGACAAGTTTCTTTTATGCTTTTATTTTATAGGTTAATCTTATTAGCTTGATAAAAATAACAAGTTTTTTATTTTTCGTTCACTAGAACAAAAACTACAAGTGTTTTAGTAAAAGCAAACGCCATAATTTTACATAAGATGTCAAACATTAAAATGCGTTTTACTTGAAATGTGTTTTTTTTTCCGAAAAACTCAAACGGGGACAGCGATTGCTCAAAAGTTCTTTAAATAATGTGCTGAAATTTTTTGTGTATGTTCTGTATAACAGTAGAAGTGTTTTAACCTTAAGATTTATTAATCACTGTTTAATTACGAAATTTTCAGTTCTTTATGTGAATATAATCACTGTATTTTAAGCAATTTCATACAACAACTAAGTTAATGTGCTCTAGAATTTGTAAAAATTAAAATATCTGTTATCCCGAAGGTCACTACAAAAAATAACAAAGTAATACATCAAAATACAAAAATTGAGAATTTGTCCATTTACGATTTGTACAGAGAGGGCCCCGTTTATGTAATTTTTTGCCAATTTTTACTTATTTTTTCCATTTTAGTAGCAATCATTTATTTTTCTCTTCTTAATCTTAGCCTTATTTACTTAATGTGTACTAAATAAATCTAAAAACCACAAAAAAATCTCCATATCTCTATTTTTTTTAAAAAAAAGTTGTGCAAGTAGTCGCATACTTTAAGCTTATAAGATTTCAAAGAGGAAGAATTCTTTTATAAAAAAATCGCTATAAAATCAAAACAGATTTTCATAAAAAATAACAATACTGTAAATAATATATTGTATCACACATTACACGTCTACTATGTTTTGTTAGTAAATCAAAAGGTGCATTGAGATCCTTTTTCAATGTGATAGAAATGTGTGTGTCTAAATATTAATCCTTATCTCCTACTTTTCAGTACTAAAGGATTATGGATCTATCTCCTTGCAAAAAGCAATTGTCTTAATATTTTCATTTAAAACTGACATACAATGGCTCTTAAAAATGTATTTATTTAGATTTCATGGTAATTTTTAGTGCAGTTAAAAAACTATCTAGATTACGCATTAAAAAAATATGCCGAACTACGTTTTTTCTTTCTTTTTTCCCTTATTGAAATACTAATACAAAAGCTGTTTAAATGATATACTGAGAAGTTATAGAGGCAAATAAATTAAGAAAATGTCAATGATAAAAAAGAAATTGTTTCACAAAAGTGTTAATCTTTTGTTTTTCTTTTTTAGGTATCCGACTACTTGCGACAGCTTTTTTTTTTTTAAAAAAATAGAATTATGGGGATTTTTTTTTGTGGTATTTTGAGTTATTTAGTACATTTTAAAGAAAAATATGCTACAATTAAGAAGAGAAAAAGAAATTATTGTTATTAAAACGGGGAAAAAATTGGTAAAAGTTTACAGAAAAATTATATCAACACGGGGCCTACTCTGTACAAAAAGCTTATAAACAAATTATCAATTTTTCAAAATTTTGATGTTTTACTTTACTTTTTATTTTTAAATGACTTTCAGGATAAGATATATTTTAATTTTTACAATTAATAGAGCCCTTTATCCTAGTTTTTATATGAAATTACTTGAAAAACAGAAATTATTCTCCATAAGGGTCTATAAATTTTGTAATAAAACAGTGACTGATATATATATATATAAATCTGAAGGTTAAAACACTTTTATTATAATACAGAACATGCACAAAATTTTCAGTTAATTATTTTCAAAACCTTTTGAGCATTCGCTGTCCCTGTTTGAGAGTTTTCTAAAAAGCACATTTCGAGTAAATAGCACTTTAAAGTTTGACATCTTGATTAAAGTTGTGGCCCCTGCTTTTACTAAAACACTGGTAGTTTTTGTTCTAGTGAACGGAGAATAAACACTGGTATTTTTATAAAGCTAATACGATGGCCTATAAAATAAATTCATAAACCTTTCATTCCGCAACCTTTATATCGCTGCTGACCGCTCAACGTTTTATAATTTTACCGCGGTCCGCTGAGGGTGAGGCACGTTGATTGTTTATATTTTAGATTGTTTTGATTTAACAATTTTAGTTTAGTTACATTTAAAAATACCTTTATATAGTTACACCCAAAATGAATAAAAGTGATTTAACACGGAATATAAAGTGATTTCCGTGTAAAGTTCCGCAAGAAATGCACCACTTTAAATAAAATGGCAATAGTTTAATGTTCTTTAGGCGGCCCGGCACCATTTGATCCATGGACCGGGGGTTGCGGATCACTGCCTTAAAGTTCATTTCTAAGTCCAAAACCACGATTTTGAAAAAGTGTATAAAGGAATTTTTATTTTATATTTAGTACCACCTGAACTAAAAATATATATAAAATAGATTGTTAAAAATATTAAGTTAAAAAACTATTAAATGTAATTTTTTTGGCAAAAAGTGAAGAAAAATTTATATTTTGAAAAAGAATTCTTTTATGGAAAATACTTTTGGAATAATATTTTTCCTGTATACGTAGCTAAGACAAATACAGAGCCCGAACTAGGAATTTTGAAATATATAATTTAGAAATGGATATAGGCATGTTTTAACATAGCAAAGTAAAGAGATAATTTTAACAAAAAAAAACCGGTTTTTATTTCAAGAAATCATAACTCTGAAAATAGTTTGAATTCTGCAAAAAACCCTAGTTTAGGATCTGTAGAGAAGTATAAGCTGTATAGGCAAAATATTATTATAGAAGCATTTTCCATAAAAGCAGAATGTTTCAAAAATAGGTCATTTTCAACTTTTTTACCAAAAATTTACATATAACTAACATTTTATTGTAATAATAATTTGAAAACTTGATATGTTTATTTTCCAATTCAAGTGAACAAGAAATATAAAAAAAACAATATTCGATTAGATTCTTTGGCAAATTCCGATTTTAAACGTAATCAGATACCTCAAGGAATGTAAGCTAAATTTACGTAATGATAGCTTAATCAATTTATTTTTAATTCTTCACACTATTCTTTAAAATTTCCCCCTTTTTTAAAGATTTTAATAACAGTTTATTTAATATTTCAGTTAATCACTTCAGGAGACACGGTATAATTCAATTGATAAATGTTAGTCAAAAACTCAAGTATAAAATGTTTAGCCTAAATTATATCAAATTATATAAAAGATAATCTCAAAAAATTTGAAACATCTTAAGTTAAAAAAAGTCAGAGTTATAATAACTGTTATGTTCGCTGTTGTGTGTTCACATTCCAAGTAAAAATAAAACCTTAAAGTAGATTTATCTCAGAAAGAGGGAAAATAACTCATATAACTCCATTTAAAATGCCAAGACCTTTTTTTTTTTAGTATTAAGCCAAATGCTATGAAATTGCTTTTACATATTGCTATAATTATATGAACAAAAGTTGGTATGCATTTTTGAACTAAAGCAATACTTATTTCTTAAAATGTACCGTAACATTTGGCGTATAGTGCACATCGGCGTATACCGCGCATTGATACTTTCAAGCTGCATTTTTTAAAAATTTTTAAGTATATTCACCGTATAACGCGTATTGCGTACGCAATGCTCGTATGTTCTTAAGTCATTTATTTTGAAAAAAAAGCATACTATTGGAATATGAACCATATAATTAGGTATGTCATTTCTTTCAAATATATAGCATTCCGATCCATTTCGAAGTTTAATTTTTCTTATGCTCATCTTTTTTTTTAATGCTGTCATTTTTATACCCGAGATATAACGCCTACCCGTAAATTACGACATCATTTTTGTGCTAAAAGTGCACGCTATACGCTGGATTTTACGATAGTTAAATTTAGAATTTACACATTTTTTAAGGAATTTTGAATCAGCATTTATAAAAATGTATTTTATGAATATCAACCATGTCAGCAGAAAATCCATACCAACTTTTGTTATTCATAGCTTGACGAATTTGTAGATCAAATTTCATGTACGTCAATTATTGTAAGAGCAGTGGCATTTTCAAATCTCTTAAAAAAATTTTCATTTTCTGTAGAAAATTAAATCGTTAGTCGTTTGTAGTATTTTGGACACTAAAACTGTTTTACGTAATTTTGGTTACAACAGCGTTTCTGAAACAGTGAGGTACACCACCACACCTGTGGGGGCGTTATAACTCTACGAAGTGGGCGCGAGCAAATTGAAAAGTAAAAAAAAAAAGATTTTTTTTTAAAAAAATACTAGTTTACTGAAAGTAAACAAAGCAATACATTCTGACATAATAAAAAAAATAAAATACACATTTACACTGATTTAATACACTTATAAATGTATCAGTACTGCACAAAGAATTTTATAATCAATTTAACAATTTTAAATTAAGAACAAGTTTAATAATTTCCAGTAACCTTATGGACTTGAAATGTATACAATTATGTACCAAAATTAACTCAAAAAAGATCGTACTTCTTAAAGAAATATACATACGCCCAGGGCAATTAACGCTATGGCTGAGCGAGACGTCTATATACGCCGGCGTTACTTAAGAGGTTAAAGTCGTATTGTAGCTTTAGCGTCAAATTATAGAATTATTGAATTCAATGCATTACAACTGAATAACGGAAAGGGGGCGCGATCGAAATTATGATTGAATATTGTGTCGCAAACATTGAAATTTTGAGAAGCGCTAAGTTACAACTAACAAATTGTAAAAACCGTTTAATCAAAAAATTTTTTGATAAATTGTACCTAGTCTTCTTAAACGCTATTATGTGTGTATGTGTTAATGTTAAAATAAACTCTACTTATTTATTCAACACATCTTCTATTACAAAATATATGCTTCTCTCAACCAGAGTAAATGTACTTCAGCAATATTCTATACAGAGCCACCTTTTTTCGTAATTAAATTGATTCCTCTGGAAACCTCCTAAATATACTGTTCTCGGAGCATCCCATCATGGCTTTAATTGCGTTTTTATTAATAACCGATCTTCCCCAAATAAATCCTCCTTTTTTAAAAGACCGTAAACATGAGTACCTAATTTACGTCAAAGTATTGTCAAAGTCTAAGCGTCAAAGTATTGTATTATTGAATTCAATACATTGTTAT
This sequence comes from Trichonephila clavipes, assembly GCA_019973935.1. NCBI lineage: Eukaryota > Metazoa > Arthropoda > Arachnida > Araneae > Nephilidae > Trichonephila > Trichonephila clavipes. The sequence continues at coordinate 14,839 of BMAU01007748.1, read as the reverse complement.
TGTATGGAAGGACCGCGCTGAAAATTATGATTGAATATTGGGTCGCAAATGTAGAAAGTTTGAGAAGCACTGAACTACATTAAAATGTAAGGGACGGCGTTGCTTGCGAACATTAGTTTTATCATAAAATAAATGTGCAAAAGAAAGTAATATTAACCTATAAATATGTAGATTCAACTTGTTTACCCTATTTTAGGATACGGTTAAGTATAAATTACTCAAAATTCATAACAATATTATATGGATATTTGATATTTCTAGGGCCGTGGATATCCTAGTGCTTAGGGCATTGGACTGTAGACCGGAGGACGTAGTTTCGATGCCCGATGTCACCAAATACCCTCCCAGTACACGTGGTGTACATGCTCGTTAAATCAGTGGGTCCGAAAGTATTTGGGCGGTCCCAGCAGAAACCACGGGTCCAGGATGCTGGAGTATATTTGTCTCTTCTCCAGTTCATGTTTACATTGTGGAGATAGATGGTGTCTCCATCTATCATGAAGAAATCCGACTTGTCTCAGGCACTAGCAAAACTTCCATTCCTTCCCTTCGGGAAGGGCACAACAACATCTCATATTCCTATTACAATTTTATATTTAAATTCTAAATATAATTTATTTTCTATTTTAAAAACTCTTTCAAAACGCACTTTAAGTAAAAGTCCCATTAGTTTCTAAAAACTAAATTTAAAAAAAATCATTATAATTCAAATTAAATTTTTTAACTTTTCAAAATCTCATTAAATTTAGACTTATATCAATGTTGAAGTTACTTTTAATGTATTTTTGTAGTAAAAACATGATATAAGTATCTATGTAATCATAAATTATGTGATCAATTGTGCGTTTTTGAAGTGATATTTTCTATTGCCGCGATTTGCTTGAGAGTGAACTTGAATGAACGTCACGCTCGGAAATGTAACGTTTATTCGGCTTTTTTCGGCTTCAGTCGGACATACAACCCCTAAATTGAAATGAGAGACGTTTCCCCTCGCCACTCTGAAACCGGTAGTTTGTCCCCCAACAATAAAAGTAAAAGTAAAGTTCCTAGCTTCGATCTAAGTTGGGCTGCCTCCCCCTCACCTCTTTCTCGCGGGCCACTTCGGAAAAATTTTGTAATCCCGCGGGCCGCATATAAAATATTTATCTTTATATTAGATTTGGATCCATTGCAAACATTTGTTGGAGTGGAAATTTAAAATATAATGATATATTATTATTGTTTTCTTTGTTTTTCATGTATACAGACGCAGATAGTATAATGATAATAATGCAATAATCAAATAATGTTTAATTTAATTAGTGAGACATCTGTTTCTAAAAACTTTCACTTAGTTTTTGCAAGTTGATCTCAATGCATGTGTATTTGCGTACCGTAATTGATGTTGCAGATTTTCGTGCGTTATGTTTGAGCATGATTTAGGTTTGATAAATTTCAATTTAGAAAAAAAAAGATTCGCAGTAGCAGAAACGGCGTGATAAAATAATAACATTTATGGGATTTATTTTTCACAAAAAAACCCTTACACACACTTTTCATACAAAAAATATTGTACAATATAGTCGAATTTTGTAAAGTTGTAAAGAATCTCACAGGCCACAAAATTATTCAAGGCGGTCACATGCGGCATGGTGTGCAAGACTCATACAAATCGTATTATAAATTACACTGTCTCTTTTTATTTAACAAAATATTTTAAAGGTATTTATTTTGAGAGTTATATGAAAAGATTTAGTTAAAAGTATATTTTTCTATCTTTATTTTCATTTATAAGTAATATGAATCATCAAAAATAAGAACTTGGTTAATGATTGGTTGAAAAAGAATTTATTATAGAAATATTTAATTCATCAAATACTAACTTAATTTGTAAAAAAATACAAACACAGAAAAAATTACGAAATTAATGTTCTTAGATTCAAAGATAAATTTACGAAAAATTTAAAATATATGCTACAGCTTATATATATATATATATATATGTGGCATGCAGCCAAAACCAAGCAGTCTTCGCGCGCAGGCGCATCAAAGTAAAAGCAGAACTGAAACTGAAAAAAGCAGAGACTCTTGAGAAAAAACTCTTGGACATTAGAGAGAGAAAGGAGAACGCGAGAGGTGCGCGAGCAGGCGTTACCTTCTGAATATCATCGTCAAACTTATCTGTAAAAACTACCTTTTTAATTAATTTTTGTTTAATGTTAAAATAAAATAGAAGAAAGACCAACGTCTTGGACCCCTTGTTGTCTCCCACAAATTATGGGGGCTCGGCCGCGATCGACAAAATTTCGATTTTGAACCAAAGTCTGGACAATGAACAACAGCGTCCGTGAAGGAGACGCTCCGCCATTTTTCGGAAACTTCGTTCAACCTGTGTAGAGGTTGAATTTTTCAACTTCATTCCACCTGTGTAGAGGTCGGAACAAATAACAAAATAACCTGTGTAGAGGTATATTTCACAACGAACCATCGACAAATATTCCGCCTGTGTAGAGGTTGGAAAACCCATCGACGAAAATCCCGCCTGTGTAGAGGTTGGAACTAATTCAGTGTGAATAATCCGCCTGTGTAGAGGCCGGAACTACAATTTCAAGATATTACCTGCGAAGAGGTGAAATCAGTGGAATCGAAATTTTTCTTCATTGGATACATCGTACGTGCGAGCAACAAGGGAGCCAGAAAAAAAAAAAGGTAGGATCTTTCCATTTCTAAAATGTATAAAAACGCTCTTAAAGAGGATCTCATAAGAGTAGTTGAAGAGCTAGACGGTATTGTCGAAAGTACTGACACTATAGTTAAACTAAAGACTAAAATTGAGAACAGTAGTACATTTGAAAGTGATCCAGATTTCGTTAAAACTTTAATTCAAAACTGTATAGATGAGAGAGTATCGCAAAACGAAAGAGAGGTAACTTCAGAACAAAAAATTGAGCTCGCGAAACTTCAGTTGGCAAAATTAGAAAAAAGAAATCGAACTTCAATTAGCTAAAAATAAAGCATTAAGTTTAAATCCTGCAGCTAAAGTCGAAGAAAAACAGTTCGAAACTAACATAGAAAATATGATACAAAGTATAAAAACTTTATCTCTTCCTGTTCCCACCAGATCTGAAAATTTTAATCTGTTCTTCCAATCATTAGAACGCGCATTTTTAACCAAGAAAATAAATGACGAATATAAATCTGAAATTTTAATAAATCTTCTGGGCGAAAGAGCTCATAACGTCTTACTGTATATTAAAGAAGAGGAATTAAATGACTATGAAAAACTAAAATCTATAGTACTCAGAGAATTCCAATTAACCCCTCGCGAGTGTTTAAACTCATTTAAAAATGCTGTAAAATCATCAGGCGAGACATACATCCAATTTGCTGCAAGATTGACGGCAAACTTCCAATATTATTGTTCGTTAAGAAAAGTTAATTCCTTTGAATCTCTATGTGATCTTATAATTTCTGATAAATTATATGAAACTTTAAATAAGGAAACTGCAACTCATATTGGCATTCGAGAAGCAGAAGATTGGTTTAGGCCTATTGATTTAGCTAAAGAGTGTGATATTTATATTTCATCTAGAAGCGGATCACATAAAGAAATTCCTATTACTTATGGATATACCCAAGACCCCTTTAAAATAGATCACAAAACTTTAAACCAAAGATTAAAGAGAACTATCCCCAATATCATGAAAGAGAAAATAAAAATTGCTTTATATGCGGTGATTCATCTCATCGCGCAAGAGACTGTGAGAAGCGTTTTAAACCTAAAGAATCTAATGACCACATCCATAATAGAATAAATGTGAATACTTTGAAAGTCGAGAGCGAAAAACAAAATAGCGAAGAATGCGCAAATCTTCAATACGTAAACATTTTTGTGGAAAATCAGCCCGTAACAGCTTTGATTGATTCAGGTTGCCAGATCCCAGTTTTAAATTCCTCACTAATTAGAGTGCAAACACCTTCCGAAGAGATCATAACATTAAGTTCATGTTTTGGCGAACAGCGTATGGTAGAAGTTAAACCCATAAATATTTCTCTTAATCAACAGTCTCCTAGCCTAAGTGTGCGAACGGCGATATCACCGACCTTGACCGAAGAATTTATTATACATCCCAGTATATATTCTGAAATAGAGAAACTAGGCCACGCAAAGAGCGATGTTTTATTGAGTGAAAGTGGATCCTCTTTGAGTGCAGATTATGGTGTTTCTTTTCCAAATGTTTCTGTTTCAAATGTGATAGAAAACTCTAGTTATGATTTGCCATATGTTAAAGACTTTAATACTAGAAATGATTTGAGTTCTCTAATTAAGGATTATAAATGTAATAAAATTAAGAGTACTAAGTTAAAAATGAATATTAAATTGAAAAATGATATTCCTGTGTGTCAGAGAGCCAGACGTTTATCTTGTTCTCAGAAATTACAGGTAAACAATCAAATTGATGATTGGTTACGACAAGGTATTATAAAAGAGAGTGTTTTTGATTATTGTTCTGATATAGTACTGTGTAAGAAAGCCAATGGTGCCATGAAAACGAGTTCCGTGGAATTTATCTCCCGCTCACCTAACCCTTTACCTATGAAGAGTAAACATCATCGGTTTGTGTTGCTCCGAAGGATCTTCCAGCCCTGGCAGTGGAAACGAAGGAAAAAGAGAAATCGTTTTGAACAGACGTCCAGAACTCTACAGAGGAAAATATCGATGCGTTCAACTAAAGATCAACTTGTTAAAAAAGACGTTTTCATGCCTGTGAAACACAATGTTTTCCTGTGGAACCTTCCGGATGTCGAAGAGGTGCCTTCACATGATGGAGAAACTGTTTAGTTCAGAAAAATTATGATATGTTTAATCTCTATATATTTGTCGTATAGTCCTTGTCTGTTCCGTTTTTTTTTTTGTATGTTTCAGATTCTCCTCTGGTCTCCATGGAAATACCGCTGCGGACAGCGTACGGTCAGAATGGCCGTTGTGGCATGCAGCCAAAACCAAGCAGTCTTCGCGCGCAGGCGCATCAAAGTAAAAGCAGAACTGAAACTGAAAAAAGCAGAGACTCTTGAGAAAAAACTCTTGGACATTAGAGAGAGAAAGGAGAACGCGAGAGGTGCGCGAGCAGGCGTTACCTTCTGAATATCATCGTCAAACTTATCTGTAAAAACTACCTTTTTAATTAATTTTTGTTTAATGTTAAAATAAAATAGAAGAAAGACCAACGTCTTGGACCCCTTGTTGTCTCCCACATATATATATATATATATATATATATATATATATATATATATATATATAAATATATATATATATATATATATAAACAGCTTGAATAAGTACTATTTTGCTAGATGTAATTAAGTAACTCTAGAATCTCTAGATTATGTTATGTCTAAGATATAATATTCGAAAAGATCAGAATCGCTCAATAGCTCCCTGTCGCTCGAATAAGGTCAAAAAGAAAACTATGTCACCATCTTTCGTTTCAAATTTGGGTACAACTTTCGTTAACTCATAGACGTTAACTTTAGCCTCAGGTGTACTAGTTAACCTCTTAAGCCTTTCATTCTCTAATTGTAATTTTTCCAACTGAAATTCGCGCGATCAAGCTTTTCCCTCTCTTTCTCAAATTCCTACTGTTCTAGAAGTTTTCTCTCCTCTGCTATAATTGTGAGTAGATTTTTGCTAAACTCCTCATCATAATCTGGGTGTGTGGTAATTAGTTTACTCAAATCTGCAATTTTCATATTATCCCTTACATTAAGATTCAGCTCTCCTCTGCCAATTGCCTAAGATCCTCCTTTCGTGCCTTACCTAAATAAGCCATTTTTACTTCTTGTTTAAATATCTACTTAATAATAAAATCACGAAAATGAGAAAGAAAAAAAAAACTTTTGCTACAACTACTCTCAATATGTAACTAAACTAAAACTTCACATTTAAGTTGTGTCACATGATATTAAATGCAATCTTAAGCACCCAAATACAAAATCAAATATCGTTTGGTACAAACATATGAAAATATTATATCGCAATTAATTAAATAAAAAATAAAATAGAGTAAAATATGACAAAAAAATAATCACTATTTATACTCTATCTCAATCTTAAATAAAAGATTTTTTTAGAATGACATTTTATGACATGAGAACGAATCAAAGTGTCACAAAGTTAAAAAATATTTTTCCCAAACGATTCCACAAAAATTTTTATTAAAAAAAATGTTTTACAACATACTTCAATAAATCAAAAAGAAACTATTACACAACAACATAAAAAAATGATTTCCCGTGTAGACTTTATTATTGATTCATCACTACAACCGTTTGCATGTATTATATAATTTCACAGTATTGCTACTACATTCATATTACTCGTAAAAATAGTCTTTGGAATACATTATATTTCAACCAAATATTTCAATTAACACTTCTAGCGGGAAAAGAAAAAAAAATTAACACTAAATATGAATAACCTGGAAACGAACTAACTTCAAAAATTAATCCGAATCTTATTACTCTCAAAAATTTGTTGAATACTGGCGTATGCAAGACTTAACACAAAAATATTTAACGCAGGAATACTGTATAATATAACAACAAATGATTCTTATATTTTTAATCGAATACTGGCGTATCCAAACAAATTTACAATTTAAAATACTGACGTATTTCTACAGCAAGCAAAATTACTTATCCCAAATATTTAACACATGTCATGCTTTTTACGAAATTTGTCGAATACTGGCGTATTCAAACAAATTTATCATGTAGAATACTGATGGATTCAAACAAACAACAAAACTTAATTATCTAATATACTTAACACATTTCGTGTAATTTACGAAATTTATCGAATACTGCCGTATCCAAACAAGTTTACCATTTATATTACTGATATGGCAAAACGAAAGTAAGCACTGGCGTGCAAAAAAACAAAAACATTTTACACATTTATTTTGAGAACTCGTCGACATAAATTAATATTTTATTTCTTTCTGATTACAAATTGAAGAGTCGTATTACATAAAAATGCGGCTCTTACCTTATTTTTTTATTCCAAAAGTGCCTTCCGTTTTTGTGAAGACGAGCACTTTACTTTTTTTTATTTTTTTAATTTACGTTAATTTAATATGTTTGCAGATTTTTGCCGACTGCGCCAGTAAAGTTTGCATCATTCAGTAAACAAGCCTTTATTTTGGCCAAACAAATTTATTAGTTTTAACAATCATTTAAACATATACACGTTGCATCACAAAAACAGCCCACACTTTACATAAGTCAAAACAAGTTCTGATCTGCCGCGCACCCTGCTTTGCGCGGGTGACGGATTTCCCCTTGAATTAATCCCCAAGGGATTATTACACGGCCGATCTGGCATGATGATTCAGAGGAGTCTTACTGTCATCCAAAATATCATGTATATAAACTTTCAGCTCAATTGAGTGCTTAAAATTGTATTTTATTAATGATTGAAAATTAAACCAAGATAAATAAATAAATATATAGAGAGTATGAGCTATAGAGAGAGAGAGAGAGAGAGAGAGGGAATTGAACAAAACAGTAAAAAGTCGAAATCTGTTACCAATAAAAAAATATCTGTCTGGCGGATTTATCCTAATGTTTTAGTTCGGATTCTCATCGTAAGATTCGCAATAAAAAAATTCGAGAGAGAGAACTCCCCTTTTATTACTTTTTTGAGAAACAGTTTTGTGTGTTACGTCTTTACCAGATTTATCACATTTCTTATTGAGTGAAATCGGTAAAATCTTAACTAATGTTTAAAAAAAGAAATTCAATCCCTTAAAAAAAGTAAAAATTATCAAACGGGTGAATTTAGTAAACCATTTAATCTGTAATAATTTATCGCGAAACTCACTTTAAAAATTTAATTCTTGCACTCACTAGTAATATATGAGATATCTTATTATCCAATGGAAATTGCAAAAATAGAATATTGCAATAAAACTGTGTCCCAAATAGAAATGTGGTTAATTCTTTTTAAAGAATCGAATTGCTTAAAATTAATAATAGGTTTACCCTAATAAAAGTATACCTAAAAGAAATAAAAATCATAACTTAGCCACGACATAAAACGATAAATATCAGTGCTATCCCTCAACTTGGCTACAATTTGAAACAATTTGGCGGGTAACGAATAACCCTTAAGTGCACAATTAAAAACTACTTCACTATATACTTCTAAATTTGTTATACTTTTATTAAAGCTGCCTGTGAATATAATGAAGAAAAACCTTTTTTTTTTTTCTTTTCTAAATAGTATCCAATATTTTACAAATAATTTTATACATATGAAAAAAGTAGAAAATTTAGAATTTTAAAAATTGCAAGATATTTTATAATTTTTCAAGGGGAAATTATCCAGTGATTTTCATCAAATATGTATTTCGAGATACTATATTCATGTTCAACTAAAGAGAAAAAAATTGAGCTAAAAAGTTGTTTTTACAGTTCTAGAGAATAATTAAATTATCCTTTTAGACATACAAAAACTCTCCAAACTCTATCAGAAATATTAAATTTGTATGCATCGCAAAAACGGAATCTAAATTTTTATTATTTAACTACTTGAAGAATGCCCTCAAACATTTCAAAGCTTGAAAATTTGAAATGAAATCTGATTGTACGGATTTAAATATTTCGTTTCTACGTAATTAGGTAAAGACAGTTAACAGCATTATACAGCTTTCAATAGCTCAACCGTATTTATTTATAAACTTGTTAATGAAATTATAAAATAAATTTATAATTACAAGATGCATCAAAAACTGAGTGCTCATTTGAAATTGTCTAAAAATAAGTAAAAAAAAATCAAGTTCCAACTCACTTAATATGTACGATTGAATACCGATTATATGATTAAAGCCTTTCTGTGTGAAAACTTAGGAATTGGACGTTTTTATTGTAATAATATAGATTTGCCCTATCTTAAGAAACGGTCTTCGCTTGGGGAGCTCACGTTCTTATTTTATCCATATACCTTTACCCTGTCTTTGAACACCGTTCTCTCTTAGGATGCTGACGCAAAGCTTTACCTTGTCTAAAGACACCGTCCTTGTTTACGATACTGATGCATAGCTTTACCCTGTCTACAAAAACCGTCCTTCTTTAGGATACTCACGAATAGCTTTACTTTGTTTACAAACACCGTCCTTGCTTAGGATACTAACGCATAACTTTACCTTTTCTACAAACACCGTCTTCATTTGGAAGCTGATGTTTTTATTATGTCAACATAGCATTACTCAGCCTTCGGACACGATTTCCGCTCAAGAAGCTAACGTTTTTATTGTAACGACATCGCTTTATTTAGTTTTCGGATATCGTTTGCGAATAAATTACTGAATTGCGAATCTTATTAATAAAAATATGTTTATATTATCTTTCAGTAAATAAAGTGTAAGTAACCACGTTTGATTAAAAGAATAATTGTAATTTCCATCTTTTTTTATACATTCAAATAATACATAATTAAACATTAATTACCTTATTTATAATAAGTATGATTTTTTCCAAATTATTATGATTAAGAAATGACGAGTAAAATTTTAAAAGTATATATTTTTTTTCTTCGATTTTAAAATAAGTTTTTAAATGTTTTTAAAAACAGACATGTTATAAATCCCAGTAAAAAATTCATTCATTTTTAGTTTTTTTTTTCAAATAATTTGACAGGAAAACTTTATTGTTCATTTTTTGAACTGATATATTCTGTTTAAAATTTTAATAAAGTAAATTTAATATAGGATATTTTTGTACACCAAAGAATGTCCATACTCCGTATCAAAGTAGAGAATAAAAGTCATTTTTTCGCCATTCTGGTATAGTGGTTAGCGACGCTGACCGCTGTGCTGTTGGGCCTGGGTTGAAATCCCGAAGAAGGCATAGATATTTGTAAATATATAGTGCCGTCGCAGCATGGGGTATTTTAGATAGCCGTCGAACTGCAACACCTCTCGTAAGGCTGGTGGAAGGAGAAGAAACGTGGGAGGCTCCTGCCCCCAGGGTTTTCTCTCAAAATTGGGGCAGAAACGAGCTAAATCGTTCTGTCACTTGTATGGTGCTTAAAGCTACGACTAACGACAGGCGTCAGCCCTTTGCCATGTTAAATTTTGTGGGCCTTATTCTGGTCTTTTTATTACCAGGTGGCATAGTAACAACAACTACATGCAACGATGCAGTTTAAAAACTGCATGGTAAAATGAAAAAAAAAAAAATCTTAGATACTAAGTACTTGAAATTATACTCATATGGTAGCTTTTAGAATTGATCGTATAATTCAGAGAAATTTGCAAGAAAAACCCTGTTGGTGAATTTTCAATACTTAACTTAAAATAATAACTTTTGCTCCATAAACCATATTAAATCTAACAGTAAAGCATTTTTTTTTTTTTTTGTTTCATTTAGAAAGTTCGTAAAAAATAAAAATATATAAGAAGAACGGAGAAAAAAAGTGCCACAAAAAAGCAATCGAACGCTGAATTTTCTAATTTTGATTCTCATACTTTTATTTTACACACATACTTGCACAATCTTCAAATATATAGCTTTTTGCCTTGGAAGTTTCCCCTTCCCTCTCAGTGCCAGTTCTTCCTGGTGTGTTTGTGGGCTTTCTGTATCAATTTCTTTAAAATTCTCTTTTTTGAAGATTCTTCCATCTCTTTGTCCCGTCGGACGGATCTGTCCCCCCCCCGTTTAGCCCAGCATTGCACGGGCTTTTTCCGAGGGTATAACTCTATTCCCCCTGGAAATTTTTTGTTTCTCTTTGGACGCCAGCACTTATGGGTGTGTATGCGCGATGTGAGAGATTTCTATAATTATGTCATTTAAATTCCCTTTTTCAAATTTTCTTCCACTTTTTTTCCTCTGTCACACACACAAACAGGTTTCTTTTCCTTCCTTTCGAACCGGCTTTGCACGGGATTTTCTGAGCATAAATCTCTTTTTTTCGTAGGGAGAATAACTTTTTACAAATTTCTATTATCGATTAATAATTTACAAAGTTAATCCAGTCTTTCCCCCATGAAAACAGGCAATGTACGAATTTATTATTAAATAATTAGTTTAGTAATGAATAATAGAAAGCAATACTGCTTTACCGTTTTTTTAGAAAAAAAAATCGTACTAATCGTTTGATAAATAATGTGTAAAAAAATTCTTACAGTTTACTATTTTGAAACGGCTGCATATTTTTTCTTTTTTTTTTCCAGGTTTTTCTAGAAAAATAATTATTAAAAATCAACAAGGGAATAGATTTTCAAATCCATACTAAATATTGTTTGTAATAATCTAAGGATCATAAATAACTTAAATTTACTAAAAAATTTAAAAATTGAGTAATTTATAAGAGTTTGAAAAAACTTCAAAAATTCCTAGTTTTTTAAAATTGTAAAATAATGGCTAATCAAACTGACTTTTTGCTTACAGAATCAGCTTAATAACATAATCTAAATATAAAACATCAATTATTTTTACTGTAACTGTCTCCAAAATTTTTTTTTTTGAAAAGGGTACTGTGTAGTCTTAAGGTATGAGACTACCCCAAAATCCTCGGTTTGGAGAAAATTTTCGAAATTTTTTATGTTTTTATATTATAGCCCATACGCTTAAGATTCCAAAAATACTTTATTTTAGTTCCTACGATATTTAGAAGCTAAGTTATAGCTTATTTAGTAAACCGGAAATGGAATTTTGAAAACCGGAAATGGGTGTTTAAAGAGACATAAAAATGTAAACAAAAGTTTGAACGTCTCTTTCGTGACTTTTAAGCAATATAAATATCTAATATTTATGGTAAATATAGATCAACGTATCCTTTACTTATTTATTAAGTATCCGTTACTTATTTTTTTAATATGGCAACTGTTTTTTTAATTCAAGCTTGTTTTACTGATTGGCAATAATAATATCGTTTATAGTTTTACATTGTTCATTCTAAAGCGTTCTTCTTAATTATTACTTACTTTTGATAATTTTTCAGTTAATTCATTCATTTTCATTTAATTCATTCATTTTCATTTAATTTTAACGTTTTATTTGATTGTGAGTAATTTCAAAATGCCGAAAGCTAGATCGAAAGTATCTAGAAAGAGAAAGTTTTATGGTAATAGGTTTACCAAGTTAGCACTTAACAGTAATAATAGTACGTCTGCAAGTGAAGCGAAATTGAGCACTCTTGACAGTTTTGATGTGCCTGAACCTGAATTTCATGGTTCTACAGGGAATAGAATTATTAATTTCCAAGCTTTGATGGGAATTATTTCAATCTTGTTTTGTCCGGAATGTTATGCAACTGGATTGAAACTGGCAGAAGATTCTAAGGAAGGACTTTGCTCTAATTTGTGTGTGGCTTGCAGTTGTGGGTTCATGACTGGCTTTACTTCTACTCCTAAAGAAAATAAGAAATTCTCTCTCAATACTTTATTGGTATTTGGATTGAGATTGATTGGCAGAGGATTCACAGCTGGTAAGAAGTTGTTATGCACTTTAAATTTGCCATGCATTTCTAAAAATACCTTCAGAGCTCATGAACTCAAACTGCTGGAAGTAGTACAGTTATGTTCTGAAGAAAATATGAAAGCTGCATCTAAAGAAGTGCAAAATTTAAAAAAAAAGTACAACTTGTGGTGTTTCGGTAGATGGCTCATGGCAGCGGAGAGGTCAAATGTTTATTAATGGCTGCGTTTCAGTTATTTCCATTGATACGGGAAAAATTTTAGATCTGGAAGTAATGACTCAGTATTGTAAAATGTGTGAATTGAATGTGAAACGTGAGCATGTATGTTCAAATTATAAAGGATCCTCTGGAAACATGGAAGCTGTTGGAGCTTTTAGAATTTTTGAAAGGTCACTAATCAAACGAGACCTGCAATACACCGAGTACTATGGTGATGGTGATTCCAAGGGCTTTTACAAGTGAAGGATATATATGGTGAAAACAGTGTCACAAAACTTGAATGTATAGGACATATACAAAAAAGAGTAAGCTCACGTTTAAGGAAACTAAAAAAGAACACCAAAGGACTTGGTGGGAAGGGGAAATTAACTGATAAATTTATCGATAAACTGCAGAACTATTATGGGATTGCCATCCGCAGCAATGTTGGATGCCTCGAAAAATGCAATCTTCTGTAATAGCTGCCTTCGTTCACTGCTGCTCTAGCAATCAAAATCTCATGCATGGGGAATGTCCAACAGGGAAAGACAGCTGGTGCACAAATATAAACAAGCATTACGTGATGGTAAAGTATATGTGGACAAAACAGCAGGCCTTTCAAATTACGTGATTAAAGTGATAAAGCCTACTTATTTAGCACTCTGTGATGAGGAGTTACTAAAAAAATGCCTCCATGGCAAGACTCAAAATAATAATGAAAGCTTTAATAATGTATTGTGGTCTGTTTTGCCGAAAGAAATTTTTGTTCATAAAAAAACTTTGTTTTGGGGTTCATACATGGCTGTCATCTTATATAATTCGGGTTATTTAGGGCTATTGCCTGTATTTAATTATTTAGGTATAGGAATTCATCTAACGACACTTAAAAACTATATGGGAATTGACAAGGAGAGAATTCAAAAATCGAAAAATCTCAACAAAACTCTCCAGAAAAAAACAAAAAGCCAAAAAAAAAGTACAAATTAGCTAAAAATGAAGCTAAAGAGGGCTTAAGCTATAAATATGGGGAGTTTTGAAAATGTTTAGTGAGTAGAAAAGTAATTATTTTGAGTTAAAATTATTAAATGTGTTTTACGAGAAACTGTTATTAAATATTTTTATTCACGAGATAAAGCTCACTAGACAAATTATTGTTAAGATACTAAATCTAAATTTTCAGAACATGTTTTATGTAGTTATATCTGTGTTATATGGATCAAAATCTAATCTCTGTGTATATATTTATGTACTTTATTGCTTTTTTATGAAAGAAAAAGCATTAATTTTTAAAAATTTGAGTTTTTGCATAAAATTTGGCATATTTAAAAAACTTTCAAAAGCATTACAAATTTTTTGATTCCTATCACAGATAAAGATGTTGTTTATGTACTCTATAAATATTATTTGAATACATTTATTAGAATTTTGTGTACAAGATTTGTCGTAACTGCAATTTTTCACCAAAATTTCGCTAAAAACAAAAAAATTGTTATAGTCTACAAAACTCTCCAGAAAACAACAAAAGGGTAAAATAAAGGTCAAATCAGTTTTACATGAAGCTAAAAAGAGCTTGAGCTATAAATATAGTGAGTTTAAAAAGTGTAAAATTAGAAGAAATGTTTTCATGTAGTATTAAAATCTTTAAATGCATTTCCTGAAAAACTGTTTTTCAATTTTTTTCTTCACGGTACAGTTCACTACAGAATTTCTTTTAAGATATTGACTTGAAATTTTCAGAAAATGTTTTATTTAGTATTATCTGTATTCTAGACTATAATCTAATCTCTGTGTATATATTTATTTATTTTATTGCACTTTTTGTGAGAAAATAACATTATGTTTTGTAAAAATTGAGTTTTTGCATAAAAATTAACATATTTCAAAAACTTTCAGAAGTATTTACAAATTTTATAGCTATCAACACAGATAATGATGTCATTTATGTACTGTATAAATATTATAAGAATATATTAATTAGAATTTTCAATACAATCCTTACCGCAACTGCAATTTTTCACTAAAATTTCACACTCAAAATTCCCAATATTTCCAAAATTACTTTTAACTTTGTAAGAACTGTATTGGAATTCTTACTTTTATGACCCATTTCAAATAAAAAAATGTTTATTTAATTGAAATTTTATATATTTCAAAAAAGTGCTCCGAAGGTAGTCACAT
>BMAU01007739.1:0-12043 GCA_019973935.1 Trichonephila clavipes | reverse complement strand
CTCTGCTTAGGTCCATTAGAGTTGTCTCTTTTGAAACTCACATTACATCAAATTATTTGAATGTCTAGTGATAAAAAAGTCTTATTGATTTGTAGACATTTCAAAAACAAGAATCTATTTCAACTTGAAACATTTTCTTTTCGAGCACCAACTTTTCACAGTATCGTATGGAAGCTTGCCAAATTTTTCGGATACCTTCTTTACTTGGAAAAAAAAATATCTTGAGTTTCGATTTTATCTTTCTTTCGAAGAGGGTATGTGATAAATAATATATAAAAGGAAGAAACTTTTTATTAAATGTTACAAAAAGTTTCTTCTGATACTTATACAGTAAAACCTGTTTTTGTGTGATCTTTTTATGCGATTTTATTTTTGTGTGATTTTTTATGTGGTATATGAATTTCAACGGCATAGGCGCAACCGTAATGTGTTCTATCAATGTACATGTATACACTTTAAGAAACTCTGATCATTTGCTAAACAGTCTCAGACAATGCAAATATTAAATCAATCAATCAAAATTGTATCTTCAAGTGACAAAAGCAATTTGAACAAATTATCTCAAGCTGATGCGCGATTGGATTACGACGAATAGCAATGAATTATGTATGCTCATTTTGAAAAACTTGGCCATGTATACAATGAGAGAATGTTTTTTAAAAATATTAAGTATTTCGTAAATAATTGATGTATTTTTTATCATGCGACTTTTTATGCGGTCCCTCTCGCCGCATGAAAGAAAAATTTGTAGTACTCCATGCAGAGTTTGTCATATGTAAATATTTATGAAATGGCCCAAGTTTTTCAAGTGAGGGTTTCACACAACCAAACGTTTTACTGTGTTTCTTTTCTTTGTAATTCCATTCATGAACAGTTATTCGTTCGATGACAATCTCATGAATTTTGAAGACAAAATTGAATCATTGTGTCTCATCCAGAAGCACACACTCCTTCTTTTTGAAGCATGGTCCAGATGAGAATGACCCAATTCAAATACCTTCCGCAACCCTCTTTTTAGTGGCTGTGCCCAATCCATACACAACAGATGTTAAAAAACACGTAAGCAAAAGCTCATCTCTGTTTTAAAAGTAACTCTTGGGATCCCCACATTAATATCCCAATACAACTCATGAAAAAATAATGAATCTCTAAGAGTCAATCCAGTGTGAATTGATTTCGAGTGAATACAGAGGGCTCACGTTTGGGTGGTCATTGAAGGCAATGCTACACATTCTAGAAGTAATCCATTAATTTAAATTCTAAATACTTTCAATTCTTTTCAAGAAAATAGCTCGAAGCAAAAGAACAGCGAGACAAAGAGCTGTAGCATTTTTTGTTCATTTGGCGTCTAAACAAGTAGCACAAAAAGATTCTGCTGCGCAGAAATCTGAAAAAATAATTTTGTAAAAAAAAAAGAGTTCGCGCGAGAGTATCTTAAAAAAATCTTTTTCTACTTTGTGCATCAAGGGTTTCTCAAGATTTGGATCTGGCATATTGATTTCAAACTCTATCAATCAAATTTTATAAAGGTAACTATCGATTGGATTGGTTTTTCTGTGGTGTCGCATTTTGGCATTATACCCTCATCAAATGATTCCATTGAGTTGAGTGATTTGATTGGATAATGGCGTCGCTTCTTCTGGTATTTTAAAACATTAAATGGTGCGAATAACTTTGTTTGAAAATGTTATTATTATTTTTATTTTTCTGTAGCTAAATATTTGTTAAATTTTATATTTGCGTCGCATACTAGTAACGTGAAGGCTCTTGACGATGGACCTCTCCATTTCAAACTTCGGTCAAGTGACAGGACGACACCTGACCTCTCAATATGAAGACTGATCCAACATTCATCAGCTCCTCTACGGGGTGGCTCTGCAAGTGCACCAGGACTCGCGACCCACCGACCAAGTTCTACTACTGTGGCCTCATTGACTGATTATAATTTATAAGTGTAGAGATATGCGTGTTAATATGGTAGTTAAACAATATGAAAGTTGAAATCGCCTCCTCGGTATAAATATTAGATTATTAACCGTAATTTAATCTAGAAAATTTGCATTATCAGGATTGGTTCTCGGAAGCAAAAATTAAAGGTGGCTGGAAATTTAATTCTATTCGATTGGAAATTTTTATTTTTGTCAAAAATAACGTCAGCATTCTATCGATATAAATAATATGATGTACTGTAGCGCATGTTCATCTAAGTGTCAATGGATATTAGCTGTCTTCATTGCCATTATATAAATGTTCTTGTAGCAAATTGAGCCACGATTTATGACTCTATGCAATTGGTTTTCAGCAAAAATGTATTCATTCCACCAATGAATTCAAAACATCTTGAAAACTCAAACTATAAATCGAATAATTTTTTCCATTAATAATTACCTTGTTTCTTTTTAATTCGAGCAGTGGTATTTTATTGATTGCAGGCTTTTCTTAAATATAATGAATGCATTAAATTTTTTCCTTTGTAATAGTTGAAACTTGATAGGCTTTTGAGAAATAATTAAAATTATTCACCCCCTTAACTGCCGATTCAAAGTTCGCTCCTCGTAGCCGCGAAGGAAAAAAGCACATTTTTTTTCTGTCATTTGATTGCATTTCAAAATCCTTCAGAAGAGTTGAACCGCATAAAAAAGAATCGTATTTCAGAAGGACGGATATATACTCCCACAACGCTCCAGTTGAGCAAGACGGATAAATACGCCGGTGGTACTTAAGGAGAATGGGCAGTTTTTGTATAAAAATGTTTAAATGCTATTATTGATTTCTCTATTACTCTAAGGGTCACCCGGATGAAAGTGGCATTTCTGTTAGAACTTGGCAAGTTGAAGAGTACTGGGCCCTATCGGCAGATCCAGCCAGATGTGTACGTTAAAAAGCATGGTCCGCATCATAGACGCCTCCAAACGGTAGGACTCAATGCTGCCACGTTCTGTGCCCCATTGCATGAAGTGAAAAAGAATGTGAAGAGCCACTGATATGCCATGCTGTTCGGCAGGGCTATCATCTTGCAGGATAGTACTAGCCCTAATGTGTTTGTGGCGTGGCAAACGTTGTTACGGCAAATCCTATGAGGTTCTCGAACGTCCCGGACCTCTCGTCGTGTGAATACCACATCTTCGGTCCACTACAGAAAGCTTTTAAAGGACGGCGAATCGCCGACGATAATGACATTCAAACTGCTGTTGAAAATTGGTTCCACAACCAAAACTGGAACTTATTCACCTCCATCATGTCGTAGACCACTGGGACACTTGCTCCAACCTACGAAGTGACTTTGTCTAGCCTATCTGTTATGTCTGAATTACTTCTTTCCTTTGTTTTACTAATTAACGTTAACAGCATGAAACCATTTATCTAACCCACTGTAGTATCACTTTCATTTCAGTGACCATTATAATTTTGATTTAATAAACATGCATTATTATCTTAAAATACTTATCAAGCATGTGTACTATAGTAATGATAACAAATTATTGCATAGTTTTCTGGCACTTTATCAACATAAAGAATAATAAAATAATTTGTTTCAATGTTTTGTTTGTGAAGCTTTTGAAAGCAATACTGTTATTTGTTGCAAAGTTTTATTGTTGAGTTCTTTATATTTGAATTTAAGTATTAATATCGAAGTATTAGTATCGATTTTTATAATAAAAATTGTTCCCTATCTTTAGTTAACCTCTGCTCCTTTACTTACTATTTTTTTACATTCAAGACTGTATAAACATGTTGATAATGTTCGTTAATAAAATTTTGTATTTATTGCATTTGTATATTCTGCAACATGTAAATATTTTGACCTTTCATTCTTCTTCTACATGAAAAACTTTATAATGAAAGAAAACAGGCATATGTTTTCTAATACATTAGAAGAGTTAATATTATAATAAGATTTATTCATCAATAAAAATGTATGATAATGTATATAAATCTATCTATTCTGTAGAATAATTATTATTTTCATTGACTTAAATTTATGAATTGATTTAATGTTTACTAACGTGGCATCGGTGATCTCTTTCCAAACTTCCACATCACACCAATTTTAAGCCTCAACTGAATTAACATGTTATCAACTCCTTTTTCAATACTGTTTTAATTGATGCTGAGTAATGTTTATTAAGAGTTTTAATATTACAGGTTCCATGGTATTCTGTAAAATTCTATGTTTTTAGCAATTCTTCTATAATTCATGTTTCTTTTTTTACTTCGCAAGTACAAAATTTCTGATTTTTTTCAAAGTTGCTATACATTTTAGTTCAATCACAATTTTTCTTCATTTTTTGACTCCTACCAGCAATTGTTCTATTTCTTTATTACAATTCTGTTGAAATGTTTCGAACCTAGTGGATTACATTGAGTCCGTATGAATAAATAGTATTGTAGTTTTCCTACCCTAAACTATACAAACACTTTTAATAATTCTTTTTCAAAATCGTAGAGTGACCGCGGTTACCAAGAGGGTTACGAAGACGATCGCCGTTTAAAGGGCTCGTTAAATGTGTATCAAAGTTTCCACGTAAGAATGTGTGCGAGGTTTTCTTTAGTCAATAAACAAGAAATCGATTGAAACTTAGTACTACAGAAATTTTAGAGAGTTTTTAGTACAATAGAAATTTTTAGTATCTATCTGTGCTGATCAGATGTAATATTAATATTATTAAGAATGTTAAAAAATTTACACATACAGTAGAACGTCGTTTATCCGAAAATTTATTATCCGGAGCGTCAAATATCCGGACTAGATGGAATAAGCTATGGCCATATTTAAACGGCAAAAAAGACTTCAATGACAACTACAGGGAGGAGATGACCGACTTTATCCAATCGATCCTAGGATTTAAAGAATGCGATGAAGATGTAGAAACCTAGATGGCATGCGATGCTGAAGACTGTGGATTTTAAATGCTAAAGGATGACGAGATTGTGACTTCCGTGCAAGAAGAATCCGACCCTGTCGACGATGAAACGGATGAAGACGAGGACAACACAACAACAACGAAAGTAGCAAGGTCTCTCAAATGCTGACGCGTTTTCTACGTTAGAAACAGCTATGACGTGGTACGAACAACAATCAGAGGTATGTCCTACTCAGGTACTGCTACTCAAAATAATCAGAGACCTTGCAACAAAAAAACGAAAGTGTACAATGGTACAGCGAAAAATAAGTGATTATTTTCCACAATAAAGGTAAATTTGCAATTTTGCTTTCTCTTGAAGCACGTTTCCCGCCTCTTATGATTTTCAATATTCGTAGAGTGTCCTGTTTCATATACTGCATGGATCGTGCTCAGGTTTCGGTTATCCGAACAACCGCGTATCCGAACGGTGTCCAGTCCCGATTGATTCGGATGAACGACGTTCTACTGTATCATAAAATTAGATTTTCCATTGGTTCCTTTATTATAATACAACCAACATTTTTAAAACTAATACATCATTAGTATTTTAAAATTATTTGAGTCATTTCTGTAAAATCTTTTATATATGGAATTGGTTTTTATTATTTTTGAGAGATCGGATTATCTTTCTTATAACAATTAACAAATTCCTAAAGTAATTTTAACCCATAAAACTATTATTATGGATTCCCGTGCCCTTGAATTCATATACTCTGTTATCCTGATTGTTCATAATAAAGGGTGTTTTTAGAGGTATAGAACTTTAAATTGCAATAAAACAACGATGTATTATTCGATTGACATGAATTTTTTTTATTCGAAAGATAATCTTGTGGCATTACATTTTAAATATGCTTTCTGGCTTAGGACTGCCACGGCTGGCTCGGATGTAGTCCAATCTGGACGTCCAATTTTCGATGACTTTTTTCCAACATTTGTGGCCGTATATCGGCAATAACACGGCGAATGCTGTCTTCCAAATGGTCAAGCGTTTGTGGCTTATCCGCATAGACCAAAGACTTTACATAGCCCCACAAAAATAGTCTAGCGGTGTTAAATCACAAGATCTTGGAGGCCAATTCACAGGTCCAAAACGTGAAATTAGGCGGTCACCAAACGTGTCTTTCAATAAATCGATTGTGGCACGAGCTGTGTAACATGTTGCGCCGTCTTGTTGGAACCACAGCTCCTGGACAACATGATTGTTCAATTCAGGAATGAAAAAGTTAGTAATCATGGCTCTATACCGATCACCATTGACTGTAACATTGTGGCCTTCATCGTTTTTGAAGAAGTACGGACCAATGATTCCACCAGTCCATAAAGCGCACCAAACAGTCAGTTTTTCTGGATGTAACGGTGTTTCGACATACACTTGTGGATTAGCTTCACTCCAAATGCGGCAGTTTTGTTTGTTGACGTAGCCATTCAACCAGAAGTGCGCTTCATCGCTAAACAAAATTCGCTTTTGAAAATCGACCAATATTTTCGAAATAAAATTGCACAATTTGAAAGCGTTGTTCAGACGTGAATCTATTCATAATGAATTGCCAAACCAAACTGAGAATAAATCCCTTGACAGCTGTTAAATAGGTCGCCATCTTGGAAAGTAATGCCAACTTAAACTTCTATACCTGGACAAAAAACACTCTGTAGAAGTACATTCCAAATAAACCTTTTCTCAATGAAAATGAAAGACCTAAAAGTGTCAGAAGAATAGTTATCGTAACAATATTGACGATGACGCCAGTATAATATACCCTCGATTAGAGACGCTATTATAAATATATAAGCCAACCTATTTGCCAACCACTGATACAAAAACATAAGCAATTTTACTTATACAATTTAGATATCTGTCTAAGGAGTTTGAGCATCTAATCTCTGACAAACAAAAAATAACCCAACGTATTAAATAATTGGAAGGAAAGGGAGAAATCGAAAACAAAATGCAAGAAATGAGAAAAGTGTTTTAGTATGAAGATTCTTCATGAAAATAGCTTCATGAAAAGGAAATCGTTTCAAAGGAAAACACCTCTCAAAAGGAAACTCTTCTGTTCCCTAGTGGTGTCAACCCAAAAGGGATTTTCATTGATCTCTCACACTAATCTTTATGTAAAACCTTCACAAAAAGAAACACCAATCAATGGAAAATTGGGCTTCATTTTAGGAAGCAATTCATTTCAAAGGGGGGAGATTTGTCCTAGGAGAATGTTTCAAAAGCTATGAAAATGAAAGATTTCTATAGATGGATTGAAACCAGAGGAAAAATTCAAGATTTCCCATTTTGGGATAGAAAATTCTGGCATAGAATTAATTTTTCACAAGTCCGCTTCCAAGTGTTTTTAATTGAGTGTTTGGCTACTCTTAGGGCCCACAAAACTTTTAAAGATAATTCTATGGGAATAATCTTTTAGGTAAATATATTTCCGCATTAACAAAAACAATTTTATCAAAATAAAATGAGGGAATAAAACGCATGATATTATCAAAAGGAAAATCCAGAATACATACAGTCATAATGGGGGTCGGAAAAAATTCACACCTACCTTTTGTCTCTTTTTCTTGAACAAATAATATAAATAATTCAAAACCAGCGTAAAAGCATCAAATAAAAAAAATAGAGCACAAATTAAATTAATGTCTCCAGTAGATATAATTTTCAAATAGACATATATTTCTCAAAAAATAATTAATTTACTGATTTGGTACATTAAACATTTTTATTTAAGACCTACTGATAATTTTTCATAAGACAATTTTTTTTAATTACTGATCGAAAAAAAATTGATTTTAACAGACTCGGTATCTAAGGGGTCTCAGGGGTGTTAAATTTCTTTAGAGGGATGGAAATATACATAATTTTCAAACAGGTATAATAATTTTAAATTTAAATTAAATATAATTAGAATCTTTTACGCATTATTTGTAAGGTAATGGGGCTTTAGAAAAGTATAAAATGTTTAAAATATAATCATAATTTCAAAAATTATAAGCATATGAAAATTCTGTAATATATATTAAGTAATTTTTGCGTTGCGCACGCTATTTTCTAAAAAAGTAGCCTCTGATGTATAAAACTTTATAGAATTATAAAATGTATCATATTCCTTAAGCCCTACATCATTTAAGAATAATATCTCTTTGTATTTCAAAATATTTGAAAATATTGAAATTTTTTTTAAAAAAAAAATTTAAAATGTAATTTTTTTATTTTTTAAAAATAGAATTTATTATTCTACTAATTTACTATTCTACATGTCCAAAAATTAAGGATAATTCAGAATCACACAAAAATTGAACTCTAAAATAAAAATTTCGCCTGTGTGTAGAATTATCACACACATCTTGAAGAAGAATATGCAAATTACAGGAAACTACCAGATGGTGCGGATAGTACGTCACAATGACGAGAGTGTAAGAGAGGGGTATATAAGGAATGGTGGCAAAGAAGTAAAGTTGTTCACAAGTGCTTTAAGGTATCCGACTACCCTAAAACCATGATTTTTTCAAAAATTGGCAAAGTTTTTTATGATTTTATTTTATAGACCATTTTATTAACTTAATAACAAATCCAAGTACTTTATTTTCCCTCCACTAGAACAAAAACTACAAGCGTTTTAGTAAAAGCAAATGCCATAACTTTACACAAGATGTCAAACTTTGAAATGCGTTTTACGCGAAACGTGTTTTTTCGAAAAACTCAAACGGGGACCGCGATTGCTCAAAAAGTTTTGAAAATAATTAGCTGAAATTTTTTGCTTATGTTCTGCATAACAGTAGAAGTGTTTTGATCTTCAGATTTATCAATAACTGTTTTATTTCAAAATTTGCAGCTCTTTATGTGAATATAGTCAATGTTTTTTTAAGCAATTTTGTATAATGACTTAGATAAAGTGCTCTAGTTTTTGTAAAAATTAAAATATTTCTTATCGTGAAGATCACTTCAAACAGGAATAACAAAGTAACACATCAAAATTGAAAAATTGAGAATTTGTTCATAAAATCTTTGTAGAGAGCGGGCCCCGTTTATGTAATTTTTACTAGTTTTTTCCCATTTTAATAATAATTTTTTTTCTTTTACCAATTTTAGGATTTTTCCTTAAAATATACTATATAAATATAAGAATCACAAAAAGATCTCCATATTTCCTTTTTTTCAAAAAAAAGTTGTCGCAAGTAGTCGGATACCTTAAAAACCTTTCAGTACAATAACCGCATAGTTATGGCTCAAAGGAAGCATTTGGATGTGTTTTTACGTGGCAGAATTATTGGACGACTGGAATGTGGATGTACCCAGCTGGAAGTATCCGAGGAACTTGGAATCGCCCAGAGTGTCATGTCCAGGCTTTGGCAACGATTCCAAGATGATGGTAATGTGAGTAGATGTTACAGCACAGCGCGCCCCCGAGTTACAACGCCGAATGAGGACCAGTATATTTGGCAGTTACTGCCAAAAGAAACAGACAGAGCACAGCATCAGACCTGTCTCGTCAGCTCTCTTCAGCTACCGGTACGACAGTTTCAAGGCAGATCGTGTGCAGACGCTTAGGGCACGTTGGACTATATGCTCGTAGGCCTGTCAGATGTGTTCCACTTACCGCAACTCACTGTCGCCTGCGAATAACCTGGAGTAGAGAGCATGCATTGTGACATCACACAAGACCACAATAGTGGTCTTGTGTGATGTTTTCCGACGAGTCCAGGTTTAGTTTGCAGTCTGATTCTCGCTGGACTTTAATTTGGAGAGCACCAGGTACCCGTTACCACCAAGAGAACACCTTTGAACGACACCGTTACGGTGGTGCAGGATGGCTCTTTCGGGAAGGAATTATTCTTGGTTCCAGAACTGACCTGCATGTTCAGAGTGTAATGATCACAGGCCACATCTATCGGGATGTCATGCTGGAACAACATGTACGTTTGTTTCGGGGCGCCATGGGTGCTGAATTTTTGTTTAAGGATGACAACGCCCGTCCTCACCGTGCAAACATTATACACGATAGGGCAGCATATTCTTCGGACTTCCAATAGAGCATGTGTGGGATATGCTTTGCCGACGAATTGCAGCCCGTCAACCCACTGTCACCTGTTTACCGGTACTTCGGAGGGCATTTTTTGATAAGTGATGTAATATTCCCCAAGATCAGATTGATAATTTGATACTCAGCATACCTAGGCGTTGTAAGGCATGTATTGCATCGTCCGGGAGACATACTCCGTATTAACCATCATACTAACCATGTTATATTGTTTTTTGTAAATATGTTCTTTTCTGAAATTTGCTCCAGGGAGTAAAAATCGCAATTTTTATTAATTATGTCAAACATATAGCATCTTTTTTGCTTTTTACCTTTTGTTTAATAAATAGATTTTACAAATAAGTCAAATTTGTTTTGCTTCTGTCTCTTTCTTTGCCTGAACTTCCTTATCCTTAATTTATGGACAGTGTAGTAAGGATACATTTAACTTTATAAATCAACTTATAGCTAGTAATTAAAGCTACTATTTTAGAAAATAGCATGCGCAACGTAAAAGTTAATAAATATTTCTTATAGAAAGTTTCTTATTTTCATATGCTTATAATTTTTTAAATTATGATTATATTTTAAACATTTTATACTTTTGTGAAGCCCCATTCTTTTATAAATAATGTGTAAAAGATTCTAATTATTTAATTTAAATTTAAAAGAATTATATATGTTTGAAAATTGTTCATATTTTTCCGCCCTTTAGAGAAATTTAAAACCCCTGAGACCCTATTCTATTGATAAGAATAGTAAATATATATCACTGGTTACCAAAATCAAAGGATAAAGAAAAAAAATCTACTCATTAAGTTACTGTTGTAACATAATGCTACAATTGATATTAATTCAATACAAATTAACACAAAATTGTACTGGCGCGCATACATTAGTACCAAAAGTATGCCAATTCGATGATTGAGAATGGGGTGTCCGATGGACGAATGTTGGAATTCTATTCTCTAGTGTTGTTTTAAAAGAAAATGGTTTCAGAGTATTCATTAGTTATGGCTCAAAGGCAGGATTTAAGTAAAGACAAAAGTAGCGAATAATTGATAGAGAGGATCGTTCAATGCAAATGGAGATCCCTCCAAGTGCCATACCAAGAGTATGGAGCCTCTTTTTACATTACATTAGGGAGTATATTATTATTGTATTCAACATATCGTTATTGTATCGGGAAATATCGAAAGTTTGAGAAGCACTGCATTGCTGTCATTTTTGAATGATTTTAGAAAAACTTCACTTTTGTGTGGAGGCAATTAAGTGTTCACTGAAAAAGTTTCCATTTTTTCAAGAATATACAAAATCGTAGGAATATGTAAAATTTTTTTTAAAAAAACTCGATATTTTTATTTTAATTTTGATTGCACACATCAATTTATAGAGTTCAGTTCAATGCAGGGGCATAACTACTGCCGTATAAATCTTAAAACTCCAGGGGCTCCAACACATGTAAGCAAAAATTCGTAAGCCTTTAAGAGTTCTAAAAGAGGGCCCCCGAGAAATCCTCGAATACAGGGCCAGATGCTTGTGGGATTCAATGAAACAATTTTGAGAGAAAAAGATAGTCTTTTGTGAGGCTTTTGTTAACGTCATAAGAGACAAAGAACAGATTATTGGCCAAGAACCGCTCATTTGTTTATTTATTATTTTTATAATTATTAACAAGTAATTATTTTTATAAATAAAACTTCTCAACAAAAAATTCTTTTGGAATCTGATGCCATTTTTTCTGTTTCTTATGGAAAATAACTTTCTGAATGCGAATCCCATTTTGCACCAACACCCATCGTTTCCCCTTTTTTGTCACTCCTGGAAACTTTTGGCTGTGAATTGGATTTGGAGAGAAAGAAGAATGATTGTTTTAAACGTCAAAATATCTTCTGAGAGAACAGAGATGAAACATTGGCATCAAAAAAGAACATTTTCCTCCTGAAATTAAATCTCTGTTCTAAAGTAGTCTCTGCATCCGTCTTTTCAGGGGCCCTGATTTGATTTGAATGAATGAAAATGCAAGACCACATCTGGTCGACGAATTTTTGAAAGTGAGGATATTCACCGGACGGATTGAACATCTATATCTCCGAACCTCGACACTGTAAAGTA
>BMAU01007737.1:0-15081 GCA_019973935.1 Trichonephila clavipes | reverse complement strand
TAGTGAATAAGCCTGACTGGATACGGACCCACCGATTTAACGAGCACGTACTCCGGTGTGCACTCGGAGGGTATTTCTGGTGACATCGAGCATCGAACCCAGGCCTCTCCGGTCTGAAGAAACGCACGTGGCCGTGGGTTGCCTAGTGGTTAGAGCATCGGACTCCAGACCGAAGGCCTGGTTCGATGCTCGATGTCACCGAATACCCCGAGTGCACACGGAGTACGTGCTCGTTAAATCAGTGGGTCCGTAGTCTTGTGGGCTTATTCACTAGCGCAGGAACTGGAGAATATTTCCTCCCCTTCAGTTCACTTGCAGAAATTGTGGAGGTGGAGATAGAGGTCTGTCGCCATCTATCGTCCCTTCGGGGAAGTTTCACTGAGCTTAAATCGCACTGTCACCTGTATGGTGCTCAAGCGCCAACGAGCCAGGCGTACTCTCCTCTTGCCCGGCGCCACGCGATGAGTCTTTCAGGGGTCCTCGCCCTGGACTACGTCAGACAGGTGGCATTAGCCACAAACAACAACAACAACAGTACTTTTACCAGAATTTCAAAATCTTCATAGGTATTATACTACACTTGTGAAAAATCAGAGCAGAAGTGATATATTTAAACAATTAAAAGACTAGAAAAGTATAATATTTTCTTTTCATTTTTTACGTATAATGAATTTTGTCATTTCTACGAACTTTTAGGCATTTTTAACAATTTATATGCATTGTAGATGATGATTCACATTTCCTTCTAGAGCTAAGGTTACAGTAGAAACTCAAAGAAATTTTAAAATAAAAATATTCGAAAGAGATGGAAAATATCAAAAAAGCGACTCTATTTTAAGCAAAGGAAAGTAGTAAAAAAACTTTGGATGTGGTAGTTTCGATATTTTATATCCTGTCTTCTAAGTTATTTGATGTCTATCTGATTTCCCCAGGATTCCTTGAAATAAAAAAAGTGGATATTCCAAATCGAACTCTGCATATTCCCAAGATTCTAAATCGAATGCCTAGAGGGTGAAGAGAATTCCTAGAGAAAAACGAATCTAAATATTCTTCCTTGAATGACAACTGCTCTGTTACTTTCCCCTTCTGAATCAAAGAGTATTCGCCACGAATTGAAAAAGTGAGGCTGTTTACATATGACGTAAAATAAACATATTTTCCGTGGTTCTGTTACTTCTTCAAATACGTTTAAAGCCACTTTCTTTTTATTCCTCCAGCTGCCCTTTGTAAAATGAGTTTCTGTTTCATTGTATTTGCTTGTTGTGTCTCGCTTTGTGTGTTATATGTTTATTACTTTTTTGGAAGTCATTGTTCACATAAATAAAACTATTTAAGACCATTTTTTTAACGTTTTGAATTCAGTAAAATGTAGCAAGGTATCCAACTCTATTTATGATCAAAGGTTGGTAGGAGGATGGAAAGTACAACGCATAAATTATCACATGGTTGCCATGGTAATGCATTGACAATCAGGAAAGGGTATGCACACAATGCTTGGAAACAAATAAAGAGAATATAATATTTACTGTTTACGAAAAAGGTAGCACAAATGACATATTTATCTCTATCTATATATATATACTAGCCGTTACCCACCGCTTCACTGGGTATTTCACGATGTTGTATATATGTATACTGTTTTACATATATATTAATTATTGATATCTAGCATTAAGATTTCGATTGTATTGAAAAATATACTTATAGCTGTTACACTTCCTCGCCCCTTGATATAAAAAGAACATAAATTATAATATCTAATTTCTATTTATATCTAAAATAGAAGGAGAAAGATTTTCTTCTCTCACTTAACCTAATAATCAAGTGGATTTCCACCAAAGCCACTTTCAGTGGATCTCTACTCCATAAAATAAACATGCGTGCTAAATTTCAAGTGTAAATCTAACAGAGCAAAAAAGGAATTTTTATCATCAATACCTCGTTGAGAGCACTCTTAGTGAATTCCAATTCAACAAAAGAAGCATGTAAACCAAATTTTATTATTGTAGTCTTAGCAGTTCGAAAACGGGAATTTTGTCTATCAATACGCTCCAATAACTCTCCCCGCTTCCCCCTGGAGTTGATTTCCGTAAAATCCATTCTTAGTGGAACTCTATTCAACTAATGAAAAGTGCTCAACAAATTTCAAGTAAATGAGTTAAATTCAAAAACAGGAATTTTTCTATATAACACGCCTTAATCCCTCGCAACCCCACTCCTTTAATGGGTCCGTTTTCGCAAAAATCTTTGTAAAAGGAAATTTATTCCATGAACGGAACATACCTTCTAATTTTCAAGCAGGTGTTTCTATTAGTTGAAAAGCGGAAATATTTATCTATTACGCCCCTTAATCCCCCTCAGTGACCCTTGGAGATCAATTTTCCCCAAAACTATTTTGTAGTGGATCTCCACACCATGAGAGGAATTCACTTATCAAATTTCAAGACTGTACGTCTAATAGTTTAAAAATGAAAATAATAATCTATAACACCCCTTAAACCCCCGCAACACCACTTAGGAAACGATTTTCACAAAACCCATCTTATAGCGGATCTCTGCTTAATGAATGGAATCAGCTTACTAATTCGAGATTTTACGTCTAATAGTTTAAAAAGAGAGCTAATTGCCTATATAACGCCTCCTTACTCTCCACAACGCCCCTTGGGGTCAATTTTCAGAATACCCTTTTGCAGGCGGATCTGTAGCTTATGAAAGAATCCGCTTACCAAATTTCAAGACTGTACGTCCTCAATAGTTTAACCCCTTTGACGGTTAGGAAATGAGCAGTTTTGCTTAGTTTATTCGCGCAGTATTACGAGTAAGCAGTAGTCGAAAGCGTGGCAGCCGACATGGTGCATTGTCGTCCATGAAAAGGAACTGCAGACCCATAGCGCCTCTAAAAGACGCACATATGGAAGAAGAAGCTCTCGTTACAATAATGTTCTCGTTGACTCGAACCTGCGTCGACGATGTGAAGGTCTGGTACGACTACCAAGCTTGATGCCTCCCCAAACGAAGAACACCGTGACCTCCATACCTGTCCCTTTCAATGATGTTCGAGGGATGATTGCGGCTTCCCCGCCTCTCCAGATGAGTAAGCGATGAGAATCGCTACTCAAACTGAATCTGCCTCTACATGTAAAGAGTACTCGTCCCCATTCATTGTTCTCTCCAATTCCGTGTTCCGGTACCACAGAGAACGCCTTCCGATGGGCAGGCGTTAAAGGTACACACCGCACAGGGCGTCGTGCAAACTGACCACCACCGTCTTGAATTCTGGCCACGGTAAAACGCGATATCGGTCGTCCAGTCGCCAGTGTCGTGCGTTCAGCGATTTCTCCCGCTGTCTGCCGCCTGTTTCTTCTGGCGCTGTAGTGACTAGATGTACCGTTGTCATCTGTGGGTGTGGTTCCTCGTGGACGACCACTACTGAACCCCCGGATAGCTGTTCCTGTAGTCTGGAAATTGTCTCCAAAGTCATGAAACGATGCTGTGAGCAATTCCGAACTCTGCAGCCACACTTGTCACACTGCGGCCTTCCTCCAACTTCCCAATGATTCGACCTCGGTAAAAGCATCCAGATGTCGCTCCAGATTGATTATTCGCCATTCCGCTGAGGCAGCAACTCGGTGTGATTTTAACTGCTATACTGCGTGCAACCTTTGCCAGAAATACTGATCTTACACCGACAACATGTTTTATACTACTCAGGCACTCCCCCATTACGTCTACCTGCATATTTGCGCATGTGCTACCGTATATCACCTTACTTTAATCTCCTGATTGGTCTTTCTGTCCGCTCTGCCTCTTCGTTCAGCTGATATGCTAATTCTTTCGTGAATCTGTCCTTAATATTTTTGCACACCAGTGTATATAGATATACATATATATAGAGGGAGAAAAGGAACTCTCACACACACACACACTCACTTACTCATCTCTATATATCTCAGGAACTATTAAACCTACAGATTTGAAATTTAGTAGACATGTTCCTTTTAAGGACTAGAGATCCTCTAATAATTGATTTTGAGAAAGTTGAACCTCAAGGGGCGTTATGGGGGATTAAGGGCGCGTTATAATTAATAAATTTCCATTTTGAAATATTAGGCGTACAGTCTTGAAATTTGTATATAGTAGATTCCTTTCATAGAGTAGACATCTGCTAAAAATGGGTTTTGGGATAATCGACTTTTATGGCGTTTCTGGCGCTGAAGGGGCGTTATAGGTAATTATTTTTCCATTTTTAAAGACGTACAGTCTTGAAATTTGGTACGCAGATTCCTTTCATGGAGTAGAGATTCGCTACAAAATGGGTTTTACGAAAATAGTTCCCCCCCAAGTGTCGCTGAGGGGTTTAAGGGGTGTTATAGATAATTATTTCCATTTTTAAACTATAAGACGTACAGTCTTGAAATTTGCAAACAGATTCTCTCATAGAGTAGACATCCGCTACAAAAATGGGTTTTGGTATAATTGATCTTTAAGTGGCATTTCGGGGGTTTAAGGGCTTTATAGATAATTATTCTCCATTTTAAAACTGTTAGATGCAAAGTCTTGGAGTTTGGTAAGCAGATTCTGTTGATTGAGTAGACATCCGCTACAAAATGGCTTTACGAAAGTCGAACCCTCAACATATAAGGCAGCAGCAAGTATCAATTACTGGTTTTAAGAATTCCTTTATAAAATAGGTAAATAGCAGTTGCAAGAGATCTGATTATCAACTCATTTAAAATATGAATGTAATAGTTAAAACTTATTTTATAACTCTTTGTATTAGAATACCAAAATATATCTTGATTAAACATAGATTTCCTTAACAAACTTTGGAGTAGAAATATTGCATTCAGTTGGTTGAAAAGTTTGAAAAACTGCTTTCTATAGGTTTTAGGTGTTATTTAGGAAGAAGAAGGAATAACATTTTAAAGCAGGGGGAATCTTTCTAATATGTACTTTATCTAATTTATAAAAATGTATTTTTAAATGTGTTTCTTTTGAAGAATAAAATTATTACGATAATTTGTGCTCGAAAAAAGGATATCTCCAAAGCAATCTAATAAAGTTCAATGAAATTTGTAACACTTATTCAATAAGCCCTTTAGAGTGTAAAAACAGGCAGATTTAAGATAGTTGCATTTAATCATCTTTGCCAGCCACTCTTCTTGACTTAGAACGTAGAAATAATTTTGGATTTGAATTCTTCTCATCGTTACATTCGGATACTTATTACTTTTTTGCTAAAATATTTTTTGTCCTGCGGTTCATGAGACTTCAGATGGATCAAGAAATATATCAATGAAATTAAAATTACATTATATTGAACATACACTCATGTCCAAAATAATGTTTACATGCATAAATTCACGGATTTCTCAGAGACTATGACTTATAATTTAATGAATTTCTCGTGGAATGATACATGCAACATTATGACACATAAAATGCAAAAGAAAAAAATTGAAGATCACCACATGTAGCATGAAACAATAAAAATGGTAATAAAGTGTGACAAAGAGAGTTAAAAGAAAAAAAAAAAAGGGAATGATTCAGAAAAAGAATTAAGTCTTACGAATTTAATATGGGAATATGATCTCCCTCTCGACTCGTACACACATATCACAACGTGTTTTAAGGCTGGAAATAACGTTAAAGCTAATCACAGTCTGGGGAATTAAACTCCACTCTTCCAGCAATGCAGTCTTCAGGCCATTTACATCTCTAGGGAGGAGGATGTCTACGTGCAATGGCTCTTCCAAGGTAGTCCCACAAGTTCTCTATTGGGTTAAGGTCAGGAGAGTTTGCTGGCCAAGGTATCTCGCTTAATGCCTTCACTTTCAAGGAATTCACCAACGAGGTTTACCCTTCCTGAATGTGGATTGAGCATTATCATCCATAAATAAAAAAGTCACGTCCATATGCATTCCCTGGAAAGTCTTTACATAAGGATCTCAAGACCTCATCCCGATATATATCTGGCCTCGTCACAGATCCCGCTTTCTCCGAACAACGCGTAGAGGCGTACGTCCTATCCGATCATTATTCCCCCATACTCATCACACCTCCACTACCGAAACGGTCACGTTCCACAATCGCCCGAGGTGGATCATTTCGGTGTTCCTGACTCCCTCCAGATGTAAACACGTTTAGAATCACCTGTTAAACTAAACCGCGACTCATCAGTAAAGAGAACATGGGACCATTGATGAAACCGGGTCCAGGTTTGATGTTCTTCACACCAATTAAAGCGATCCCTCTTCTCTGTGAAGACAGCAAAACACATACCCTTGGCTTTCTGGCATAAAAGCGCCTTTTTCGTTAAGCCTTCTGTATAGCTGTCGGCCGTGATGCAAGTCAGTCCCGGTGCGGCGGCTGCAAGCTCTAAGAACTTAGGCGGCGAGCAGTAGCCTTTCTTGTTACGACGGGCAGTCAATGCCAGATACCGATCTTCAGAAGCTAGTTGAGCCATTCGTGCTTCCGACCTTGTCCAGGCCTCCTTGCCAACAGCTCCATCATTTTGAAACTGTTTCCATAGCTTAGAGACGGTCTGTCTTGAAATATTCAGACATGCGGCTGTTTCCCGTGATTGACTGCCCTGCTTCTAAACGGCCGATAACCCGCCACTTTTACAGCACCCTTCTTCCAAATGATACCTCGAAGCCATAACAAACCACTTTGAGTCCCTACACACTGAAATCAAACGCTATAGTTGCAGAAATTCACTCAAATATTCAGTTTGCGCAAAAGCGCTTGATTCACACCCTTGATGACGTAACGCCTAGCTTTGCATATCACAAACCGTTTGATTACTTTTGATTGATAATGTAATTAGGCTTGGCTTTCACACTATTCCCTGCAAATACGGATCACATTGATTGATATTTCATTGAATATCATCATTTTGGGTATGTAAAGATACTTTCGGGACACAGAGTGTATTTTTATTGATGCTACTGTTTTTCGTAACATCGAAAATTTTGCATAGAATTTTGCAAAAACAATATTTAAAAAAACAAGGGGGGATACATGTTATTTACTTAATAGTCATGTACCTCGTTAAACCCAGTTTATGTTCATTAAACACGAATAAAAATTTCTTCCGAAAAATCAATTAGTAAAAAAACTGGTCTCCGATGCCTTGGAGACAAATAAAACAATTATGTTAGTCTTTAAAAATTTAGTTAAAATTTTAAATGATTATTTAAATTATTTGAATTGGGTTTTTGCTCTTCAAAATTTTTCTTAAAAAGAAAAGAGATTAAATCTTTTTGGTGTCTGTGAATCCCTTGAAGAAATAAAAGAAATAGATGACCAAGAAGAAGAAAGAGTAATAGAAAAAGGAGAATGGGGAAAAAATGTAGAAATACAGAAAAGCAAAGAAAGGAAAGGAAAAGAAGAGGAAAAAGAAAAAGGAAAAGGAACAGAAAAAAAAAAAAAAAAAAAAAATAATAATAAATATCTTACAAAAATAATTTGTACTTCAGTAATTCAGCACTGGGTTCTAACTGTTAAATGTGAAAGTAAAGGGGTGTTTTTTTAGGAGGTATAGAACTTTAAATTGCAATAAAACAACGTGATGTATTATCTCGATTGACATGAATTTTTTTATTCTGAAAGATAATCTTGTGGCATTACATTTTTAAATATGATCAAGCGTAAGGCGTAGATTCGTCGAATGGGCCCAAAACGAGATTGCCGTTGTTCCCGATTTTCATAAGCGAATTTTGTTTAGCGATGAAGCGCACTTCTGGTTGAATGGCTACGTCAACAAACAAAAGCTGCCGCATTTGGGAGTGAAGCTAATCCACAAGTGTATGACGAAACAACGTTACATCCAGAAAACTGATTGCTTGGCGCGCTTTATGGGCTGGTGGAATCATTGGTCCGTACTTCTTCAAAAACGGGATGAAGGCCACAACGTTAAGCAAAGCCAATGGTGATCGGTATAGAGCCATGATTACTAACTTTTTTCATTCCTGAATCGAACAATCATAGATGTCCAGGAGCTGTGGTTCCAACAAGATATGGCGCAACATGTCACACAGCTCGTGCCACAATCGATTTATTGAAAGACAACGTTTGGCGACCGCCTATTTTCACGTTTTGGACCTGTGAATTGGCCTCCAAGATCTTGTGATTTAACACCGCTAGACTATTTCTCTAGTGGCAGGCCATGTAAAGTCTATTGGTCTATGCGGATACAAGCCACAAACGCTTGACCATTTGGAAGACAACATTCGCCGTGTTATTGCCGATATACGGCCGCCAAATGTTGGAAAAAGTCTTCGAAAATTGGACGTCCAGATTGGACTACATCCGAGCCAGCCGTGACAGTCATATGACAGAAATCATATTTAAAATGTAATGCCACAAGATTATCTTTCGAATAAAAAACTCCATGTCAATCGAATAATACATCGTTGTTTTATTGCAATTTAAAGTTCTATACCCTTTTATAATGATCTAAATACAAATACTGATCTCCGTTTTTCTCTTCCTACATTGTGAACTCAAGTTTTAAATTTAAAAAAAAAACTCCTCTGAATGCCATGTATTAACGTTGCTGCTTTGAGGTGTTTATTAAAATTACATAAAAAATGGGGACATTGTTTTTATGTTTACCGCCATATTTACTGAGCTCAAATAATCGTCTTCTGATTCACAAGATTCTGAATAAATATTACCATTTGACAAATTGTGATGATCTTACCCTCGGGTAGCTTCCTCGTGATCTTGTCGACCTAAAAACTGTGGGAAGGAAAGATGGATGACCAAGAATAACCATGATAAATCTGATGTATTATTAACAAAGATAATATTCCAGAATAATCAAACCATAAAGGGAACCTCTTGGAGTTATATAAAGAGAGCGACAACCTTTATGAATAAGCGTACGAAATTCGAATAGCTTAAGGGGACGCGGTACGATTTAAACAAAAATCTTTGATTTTATGGTTTTTACAGTTTTTTTCCTTGTAACCTATGTATATGCAATACGTAGGACAGAATATTTACTCAAAATATCACAAAAAGCAATCCATTTAATTTTTTTTTAAAAAAATTAAAAATTTATGAGGTAATTTTAAAACGCTACTCTTCGTACAATAATTGACGTACACACAGGAAATTTGATTTACATATTTGTCAAACCATGTACAACAAAAGTTGGTATGGGTTTGGGGATAACATGATTCAAATTCCTAAAAAAATTTTTTATGAATTATTATGAAAAATCCCTAAAAACGTATAAATTCTAAGTTCAACTATTTTTAAAAAATAAGTATTGCTTTGATTCAAAAATACATACCAACTTTTGTTATATATATTAATAGCAATCTATAAAAAAAATTCAAAACATTTCATGCAATAGAAAAAAGCCTTAGCATTTTAAATGAAAGAAAACAAACGATTTTTTTGTTCCGAGATAAATCAATTTAAAGTTTTTATTTACTGTAAAAAGATATATATAAGTGCAATAAAATTACTAAAAATTACTGTATGTACTACATGCACATGATAAAAGTTTTATAAAGTTATTATATGACAATTATAATTTTATATGTTTAAAATTTAAAATTTTCAGTACCTTACATTTTTAAAAATTGCGATAAATAACATACGAACCCATTTCACGATGATTTCAAAATAATTCTAGTTAACATCTTCATATTTTTTTTTACATTTATGTTTAAAAAACCCAGGACTATATGTAATCCCTTCTTTTTCTTTGAATATTTTTCTTTTCGCATATTGGCTAGTTTTACTTTTCGACGTGCTATGCGAAAAGCAAGATTACTTTGACGATTTCTTTCTTTTTACGTCTGTAATCACGTGTGGCAGCAATTTTTACTGCTTCTTCACCAAGATCCAAATTAGCTGCCTTTTGTATTTCTTTTAAGGCTTTCAAAGTACCAAAGTTATATTTCTGATACCGCCTCAGAAACAGCTATATTTACACGTCGTGATTTCGCTGAAGTTTCCTTAGAGCACTTACTCCAAATCACGCTATGCAAACTCGTTGCTGTTCTTGAGTCAGACATCTGGCACATCCTTTCAAAAGACTATCAGAAGCTAATCTTTGATATATTGGAACAATTTTTGTCAAATAATCTGGATTTATTGGTGTTCCAATATTAAACTTATGTGGTGCAGGTTTTTCACCTTTAGCTAAGGCTCTTCGATAAAAACACCACGAATCTTTGCCAGGAGGGCATTTCATGTGCATTGGATTTTTATCTGTCGAGATACTGTGATAAAGCGTGGCATATATGGATTTTTCATGCCCTGAATATCTCCTTTATTTTCCAGAATAGCTTTCTGATAGTACTGCGTTAGTTTTTTTATCGTTGTTTCTTTTAGACTGCCATAAGACTTTCCTCCCAAAGTGATACCTTTAGCTCTCCAATCTTTTCACAAGATTGCGTAAGCTGGTGCCTAACCTTTTGCTTACGTGATTAATACACTCCTCTTTTAAAATCTCAACGTCTGGTCCATATATTTTTAGGCTATTTAAAAATTTATGAGTTTTAGCATCACCATCAGATAACAATGTTGTGTAACGGAAACCACATGCTTCTGATCGAGACCAAATTTTAGCTGCAGCCTTCATTTCCATTGCTCCTGATGTCCCAACGTGGTTAATCTGGCAGGAATTTTTGTGGCCAGAATACCAAACATCGTATTCAGCTGTAGTTTCGCCTCTAATTCATTTTTCGCACTTATACATGTTGGACAGTACTTGCTCATAATTTCATAGTCAATAACATATCCTGTTAAAGTGTCAACTACACACCCAATACCGATTTGGGATGTGTGTCCTCGGGTCAACCATGTCCCATCAAATGAAACAGCAATATCAGTAATAGTATTTGACCCATTTTGATCCAGTTTTCTGTACGCATTTTGAACGCTGTTATGTACATAGTTCAACACAGTTTGGGAAGCAAGAGAGTATGCTGAGTTGATGTAACATTTAATTTCATTAAAAGTTTTACTTGACATCAAAGGCATATTGAGAAACATGCAAAATTTTTCAACCGATGCATGGCCCCCACTGATTGCAAAGAAATGCTTGAACAGCACGAACATTCACATCGAAAGGTAGAAGTATTTGTTTTTTTTTCAAGTCTTGGAGATGTGAAGCATTCCATTTTTTGCTCAGAACATGTTTTTGTTACACCAGTTTCAATTGATGAAAATCCATATTTATACAACCACAAATTCAAGTTTTGTTAGACTGGTTGCAGCTACCAATAAAAGTATACTTGAAAATATCAGCACAAGGCATTTTTGTCAACAATTATGTAACTTGTCCATCATAGGTATCAGCAACATTTTTTTGTTCTAGTACACTTTTTCTTGCATAGAAACTCTTTCATTTTTAAAAATGCTATCACCACTTGAGAGTTGAGCAACATTTGAATTGTGCTCTGAAATATCCATATTAGGCTCAGTTTGTTTCAGTACACCATCGCTTTTGAATACTCAATTTACTTGATTTGTTTTTCCTTCTCGTAACAGAGGCATGTTTCACTATTAAAAATGCTAATAGAATACGTTTATACATATAAAAAAACTGATAACGATAAAATGAATAGTCTTGAAAAAGACTTTTTTTTGGTTAACCGAAACTAAATATTTCAAAAATGTGAAATAAAAATTAGCAGAATAAAGAATGCAGTATAGCTCAACGAATGTAAACAAACATTAAGAATGGATTACAATCTCTTCACTTTATTTCAAAACTGCTTAACTGTGAAATTAGAATTAATTAATTTGGCTAGAAAATGAATAGTGCGTCTGCTAGAGCAGAATGATGTCAGAATGTAAATTCTGACGAGCATATCAGTTATCATAACTTTAATTTTTTTTTATTTAGAGCTCTGAAATTTTGTGAGATAATAGAGAAACGTATAAGGAATAATTTAGGCAAAAAAAATTTTTTTTGATTTTTTGACCGATTTTCGTCAATTGAATCGTACCGTGTCCCGCTGTAGCTTTAATCAGATCTATCCAATAATTCAAATTCACTGATTTATTGTAGTAGTTAAAATCCTTCCTTTACTTACGTGTAATTCTACTTTTGCCCGTATTAACACTGCTTTCAGCGGTTCCGCTACTTCTGAACTACGTTTGATTATTAAACTCTAACTCTTATATACACTACCTAATCTGTATCTCCTGCTTTCTTCTTGAGAGGAATGCCTCCGTGAAATAAACGACGATTGCTGGCCCTAAGATTCTCCAAGAGGATTATTAGTTGAAAGTCGCGTTATGCCCCGTCACAAAATGAGAACTAGGATTTTGCGAATGAGAGATACACTGCTGGACAATTGCTAAGGAGCGGATAGATACTATCATCCATAGCAACCACAAAATGAAAGGAAGCAAAATGTGGAAAATTAGAATAAGTGCGGATTATTAGTAAGAAGAAGTATGAGTATGCAAATTTTTTTCCACGTCTGTTCATCACGTGATAGCGTTCATAAGAGCTTTAAAGGTTTTGACGCGTGTGGACAGTTGTTGTTTCCAAGTCAAAGTTTTACAGGAAAGATTTAATAGACGAACTTAAAATTTTTTGGCATGTCTTCCCGACACCACATAGATGATTTTATGCGTGGCCGAATTATTGGAAAGATCGAAGAAGGGCGAAAAATAACAGATGTTGCCAGGAGTTCGACATCGCTCACAGCGTTGTTTCACGGCTGTGGAAGTCATTTAAAACTACTGGAATGTGTAGTAGACGGCACGGGGGAGGTCGTGTTAGAAGTACGACGCCTGCAGAAGACAGATATATCGTCCTATCAGCAAAAAGGAACAGGCGCACCACAGCTCAGCAGGTGGCAAATCAGTTTCTTGCTGCCTCAGGAAAGCAGATCTCCCGAAAAACTGTTGCCAGACGTTTGAGGGGAGGAGGACTATACGCACGCAGACCTGTTGTGTGTGTCCCATTGACCAGACAGCACCGTACTGCCCGTTTGCAATGGTGTCGTGAGCACCACAATTGGACTGAACAGGACTGGGCATGCGTACTATTCTCAGATGAGAGTAGGTTCAGTCTGTCATCGGATTGTAGACGCCAACTGATCTGGCGCGAGAGTGGTACTGCTTATCGTCCAGAAAATATCCAGGAAAAGGACCGATATCCGACATGCAGTATCATGGTGTGGGCCGGCATCATGATCAATGGCCGCACGCGCCTACATGTGGTTGCAGGAATGGGACTATGACGGGCCAACGATACATTGATGAAGTTCTACTTCCTCATGTTCGTCTTTTCCGTGGTGCTGTCGGTGATAAATTTGTTTTTATGGACGACAACGCAACATGTCATCGAACACTCGCTGTTCAGGATTGTCTCAGACAGCGAGGGTATTCAACGTCTCGTATGGCCAGCGCGTTCTCCAGATCTAAACCCCATTGAAAATGTGTGGATGCTTTGGGGAGGCAAGTTGCTGGTCGAAACTATCCTCCGATAAACAAGAACACCCCTCATCCGTGCACTCACAGAGGAATGGGATAAATTGCCTCAACAGCTGCTGGATAATGTTGTGCAAAGTATGGTACGACGTGTGGAATGTTGCATCACACTCCACGGTGTACATATCCCGTACTGATACCTTTCTTTAAGGTGCCTGCTGACTTTTAGATGTATTGTTCTATTTCTCCGTACGCAGATCAAATGAACATTTTTTTCTTCTTTCAGATGTTTCACAGCTTTTGTACTTTCCAGAACAATAAATATTCTTTATTCTAATGTCTGAACAGTGTGGCAAACTATATTTTATCCTACTAGGCCTCATGTCTCGCTTAACGTTATGCTACATAGCAATTTGTGATCCGTCCTTAGCAATTGTCCAGCAGTGTATTAAATTCCTTGTGTTCTCGAAATCTCTCTGTGAATTCATCATATAAGCTATTTTTACATGCAAAAATAACGCCTAATGAATGTGAAATTAATGTAAATACAAAATGATTTTTGATTTCAATTCAACATGGGCATTTTCACTACGATAACTGGAGAAGAAAGTAGGATTAACTGTGCCATCAAATAGCGAAGAATTGAGTTTCAAAGATGAAATTTTTCTCTTGATTGCATGGCATGCGACGTTGACTCAAGAACGGGCTAAATATTTTAATACTGCCTTATTAAAATTAAAAACTTATTCTTGATCGCATAACCAAATCATTCGATAAGGATATCTTTGAAAATTCTTTAAAAATGCTGTAGAAAAAAAAAGTTTGAACCACTATAACCTTATTCAGACGAAATTATTACCAATTGTGGAAGCAATTTTAAAGTGTTAACAATATA
Organism: Trichonephila clavipes; assembly: GCA_019973935.1. NCBI lineage: Eukaryota > Metazoa > Arthropoda > Arachnida > Araneae > Nephilidae > Trichonephila > Trichonephila clavipes. The sequence continues at coordinate 770 of BMAU01007737.1, read as the reverse complement.
AAATAATAGTTTTTATTTCCTTTGTTCTCACATTTCACCTTCAGTTGAAGTTATCTACTCTTTATTTAAACTCCGTCACACGGTAAAACTTTTCCAAGGTTATTTTTTTAATGCATTCGTGACTATTATTTCCAACATATACCATCTTCTATTCAGCTCTTTCACCTCAGGCTGACAGTTAAGGAAAAATATCGATGAGAAGTATGATTTAAATCACGCTCTTCAGAAAGAAAAGCTTTTATGACTCTTTTGATTTTCTCTTCAAACTAAAAATTATATTTCAACTCACACTGGGCTTATATACAATACTTTTTATTTGTACATATTCAAGGATTTTCGTGAGAATTACAGCAAAATTCTTTTTTGAGTAATACGTCATTGAAAATATGATCTTTAGTTTCAGATCTTCTTTAGTTTTAAACGCGCTCCACCTTTTATTTGTATTGTTATACAGTTGAGTGCTATTTAGTTATATTATATAGTATATAATGCTATTCTTCTGCTAAATTTAAAAGTAAAAACGCGCGAACATAAAACGTTTTTACAAATAGCAAAATGTCCTAGAATTTAGATTATACACTTTCACATGTATATAATCAAGTAATATAAAACTTTTTAAAGCAGTGCTTTGAAACTTTCAATTTTTGCGACCCAATATTCTACCAAAATTTTCTTCGGGTCCCCCTTTCTAAACAATAACAATGTATTGAACTCAATAATACTACTATGACGCTAAAGCTACGGTAGTATGTATAATAATATATATATAT
>BMAU01007736.1:0-11874 GCA_019973935.1 Trichonephila clavipes | reverse complement strand
TCAAAATCTTCAGGTATTATACTACACTTGTGAAAAATCAGAGCAGAAGTGATATATTTAAACAATTAAAAGACTAGAAAAGTATATTTTCTTTCATTTTTTACGTATAATGAATTTTGTCATTTCTACGAACTTTTAGGCATTTTTAACAATTTATATGCATTGTAGATGATGATTCACATTTCCCCTTCTAGAGCTAAGGTTACAGTAAAACTCAAAGAAATTTTTAAAATAAAAATATTCGAAAAAGATGGAAAATATCAAAAAAGCGACTCTATTTTAAGCAAAGGAAAGTAGTAAAAAAACTTTGGATGTGGTAGTTTCGATATTTTATATCCTGTCTTCTAAGTTATTGACGTCTATCTGGATTTCCCACCAGGATTCCTTGAAATAAAAAAAAGGGATATTCCAAATCGAACTCTGCATATTCCCAAGATTCTAAATCGAATGCCTAGAGGGGTGAAGAGAATTCTAGAGAAAACGAATCTAAATATTCTTCTTGAATGACAACTGCTCTGTTACTTTCCCCTTTCTGAATCAAGAGTATTCGCTACGAATTGAAAGAGGCTGTTTACATATGACGTAAAATAAACATATTTTCCGTGGTTCTGTTACTTTTTCAATACGTTTAAAGCCATTTCTTTTTTATTCTCGAAGGTTCTTTTGTAAAAATGAGTTTCTGTTTCATTGTATTTGCTTGTTGTGTTCGCTTTGTGTGTTATATGTTTATTACTTTTTTGGAAGTCATTGTTCACATAAATAAAACTATTTAAGACCATTTTTTTAACGTTTTGAATTCAGTAAAATGTAGCAAAGGTATCCAACTTATTTATGATCAAGGTTGGTAGGAGGATGGAAAGTACAACGCATAAATTATCACATGGTTGCCATGGTAATGCATTGACAATCAGGAAAGGGTATGCACACAATGCTTGAAACAAATAAAGAGGAATATAATATTTACTGTTTACGAAAAGGTAGCACAAATGACATATTTATCTATCTATATATATACTAGCCGTTACCCACCCGCTTCACTGGGTATTTCACGATGTTGTATATATGTATACTGTTTACATATATATTAATTATTGATATCTAGCATTAAGATTTCGATTGTATTGAAAAATATACTTATAGCTGTTACACTCTCGCCCCTTGATATAAAAGAACATAAATTATAAAATCTAATTTCTATTTATATCTAAAATAGAAGGAGAAAGATTTTCTTCTCTCACTTAACCTAATAATCAAGTGGTTTCCACCAAAGCCACTTTCAGTGGATCTCTACTCCATAAAATAAACATGCGTGCTAAATTTCAAGTGTAAATCTAACAGAGCAAAAAAGGAATTTTATCATCAATACCTCGTTGAGAGCACTCTTAGTGAATTCCAATTCAACAAAAGAAGCATGCAAACCAAATTTTATTATTGTAGTCTTAGCAGTTCGAAAACGGGAATTTTGTCTATCAATACGCTCCAATAACTCTCCCGCATCCCCCTGGGTTGATTTCCGTAAAATTCATTCTTAGTGGAACTCTATTCAACTAATGAAAAGTGCTCAACAAATTTCAAGTAAATGAGTTAAATTCAAAACAGGAATTTTCTATATAACACGCCTTAATCCCTCATAACCCTACTCCTTTGGGAGTCCGTTTTCATAAAAATCTTTGTAAAAGGAAATTTATTCCGTGAACAGAACATACCTTCTAATTTTCAAGCAGGTGTTTCTATTAGTTGAAAAGCGGAAATATTTATCTATTACGCCCTTAATCCCCCAGTGACCCTTGGAGATCAATTTTCCCCAAAATTATTTTGTAATGGATCTCCACACCATGAGAGGAATTCACTTATCAAATTTCAAGACTGTACGTCTAATAGCTTAAAAATGAAAATAATAATCTATAACACCCCTTAAACCCCGCAACACCACTTAGGAAACGATTTTCACAAAACCCATCTTATAGCGGATCTATGCTTAATGAATGGAATCAGCTTACTAATTCGAGATTTTACGTCTAATAGTTTAAAAAGTTAATTGCCTATATAACGCCTCTTAATTCTCCACAACGCCCCTTGGGGTCAATTTTCAGAATACCCTTTTTGCAGCGGATCTGTAGTTTATGAAAGAATCCGCTTGCCAAATTTCAAGACTGTACGTCTAATAGTCCAAAAATAGAAATAATTATCTATAACGCCCCTTCAGCCCGCGCAACGCCACTTAGGAAACGAATTTCACAAAACCCATCTTATAGCGGATCTCTACTCAATGAATGGAATCAGCTTACTAAATTTCGAGATTTTACGTCTAATAGTTTAAAAAAGGAGTTAATTGCCTATATAACGCCATTTAATTCTCTACAACGACACTTAGAGTCGATTTTCACAAAATCCATTCTGTAGGGGATCTGTACTCTATGAAAGGAATCCGCCTACCAAATTTCAAGACTGTACGTCTAATAGTTTAACCCTTTGACGGTTAGGGAAATGAGCAGTTTTCGTTTAGTTTATTCGCGCAGTATTACGAGTAAGCAGTAGTCGAAAGTGGCAGCTGACATGGTGCATTGTCGTCCATGAAAAGGAACTGCAGACCCATAGCGCCTCTAAAAGACGCACATATGGAAGAAGAATCTCGTTACAATAACGGGTCTCGTTGACTGAACCTGCGTCGACGATGTGAAGGTCTGTACGACTACCAAGCTTGATGCCTCCCCAAACGAGAACACCGTGACCTCCATACCTGTCCCTTTCAATGATGTTCGAGGGATGATTGCGGCTTCCCCGCTCTCTCCAGATGAGTATGCGATGAGAATCGATACTCAAACTGAATCTGCTCTTATCTGTAAAGAGTACTCGTCCCCATTCATTGTCTCTCCAATTCCGGTGTTCCCGGCACCACAGAGAACGCCTTCTCGAAGGGCAGGCGTTAAAGGTACACACCGTACAGGGCGTCGTGCAAACTGACCACCACCGTCTTGAATTCTGGCCACGGTAAAACGCGATATCGGTCGTCCAGTCGCCAGTGTCGTGTGTCTAGCGATTTCTCCCGCTGTCTGCCGCCTGTTTCTTCTGGCATGTAAGACAATGTACCAGTCATCTGTGGGTGTGGTTCCTCGTGGACGACCACTACTGAACCCCCGGATAGCTGTTCCTGTAGTTTGAAATTGTCTCCAAAGTCATGAAACGATGCTGAGCACCTCGAACTCTGCAGCCACACTTGTCACACTGCGGCCTTCCTCCAACTTCCCAATGATTCGACCTCGGGTAAAAGCATCCAGATGTCGTCTAACAGATTGATTATTCGCCATTCCTCGCTGAGGCAGCAACTCGGTGTGATTTTAACTGCTATACTGCGTGCAATCTCTTTGCCAGAAATACTGATCTTACACCGACAACATGCTTTATACTACTCAGGCACTCCCCATTACGTCTACCTGCATATTTGCGCATGTGCTACCGTATATCACCTTACTTAATCTCCTGATTGGTCTTTCTGTCCGCTCTGCCTCTTCGTTCAGCTGATATGCTAATTTTTCGAATTCGTCCTTAATATTTTTGCACACCAGTGTATATAGATATACATATATATAAAGGAGAAAAGGAACACACACACACACACACACACACACACACACACACACACACACACACACACACACACACACACACACACACACACACACACACACACACACACACACACACACACACACACACACACACACACACACACACACACACACACACACACACACACACACACACACACACACACTTACTCATCTCTATATCTCAGGAACTATTAAAACCTACAGATTTGAAATTTAGTAGACATGTTCCTTTTAAGGACTAGAGATCCTCTAATAATTGATTTTGCAGAAAGTTGAACCTCAAGGGGGCGTTATGGGGGGGATTAAGGGGCGTTATAATTAATAAATTTCCATTTTGAAATATTAGGCGTACAGTCTTGAAATTTGGTAAGCAGATTCCTTTCATAGAGTAGACATCCGCTAAAAAATGGGTTTTGGGATAATCGACTTTTAAGTGGCGTTTCGGGCGCTGAAGGGGCGTTATAGGTAATTATTTCTATTTTAAAGATGTACAGTCTTGAAATTTGGTACGCAGATTCCACTTTCATGGGTAGAGATTCGCTACAAAATGGGTTTTACGAAATAGTTCCCCAAGTGTCGCTGAGGGGTTTAAGGGTGTTATAGATAATTATTTCCATTTTTAAACTATAAGACGTACAGTCTTGAAATTTGAGTAAACAGATTCCTCTCATAGAGTAGACATCCGCTACAAAATGAGTTTTGGTATAATTGATCTTTAAGTGGCATTTCGGGGGTTTAAGGGGCTTTATAGATAATTATTTCCATTTTAAAACTATTAGATCAGTGTTTCTCAAACTGTGGGGCGCGCCCCCTGGGGCGCGATAACTCTACGAGGGGGCGCGAGCATATCAAAATAAAAAGATTTAAAAATAATTAATTTACTGGAATGAATTAAAACAAAATACTTTCAGACATAATAAAATGCACTTTACTCTGATATAATTTATAGGCACGCGATATTAAGTCATCAAAAATAAAAACTTTTTCAAATCCTAATTAGCTATCTTTGATCCTATAACAAAAAAAAAAAAAAAACTTTTATTTGATTTTCTGTAATCCCATGATGAGAGATTTTTTTTTACTACGCTTTCTTTTAAGCCTAACATACAACTCTTTCAGAGGAAAAACAGATCCCAGACCCAGAATCGAAGAAATTTAGGAACATAAAAAATTCATCACTGTCATTATTTTTGAAATACTGCACATTATAGCTGTAATCTGCATGACCTTCTAAGTTATTGATACAGTTAGTTATGACCCCTCTCTTACGTGTTTGTTTCTCATTTATAGGGAAGTTGTAAGTAATGTATTTCTCTGTTGCGCTTTTTTCCATGCAAAAAAAAAACGTTGTACTCAACTTTTTAGTAGTAACATACATATTATCATAATGAATACAATTTTACCCCGAAGTGGTCGCGCGGGACACACAGATTACGAAATCGTTAATTCTGGCAAAACTGTTTATTTGTTACCAAAGAAAAATTGAAAAGTTCTTGAAAGTAGGTATGTTTGATCACTACACCGGGATAGCTCAATAACACACCTCACACATGGACTGTAAAACACTATCTATTTTTATTCACCTAAACACATAGTAACTAGAGATACACAGACAGCGCCGTCTGGCGCACGGTTTTTGCGACAAGCATGAACAAGGTAAGTAAACTTTCTCTTACTTAAATTATTCACTGGAATCACGATTTGTATCGTGTACAATAAAAATAATTATAAAAAAGGATTGGGGTGACTCCATTAACCCGCTCGAGTGCACGCCTGCTCCCGGGTCAAAACATGTTGAAGTATTTTCGCTTTAAATATTAAAAATAATACAATTATTCTTCATTGGAAATTTATATTATTGTTCATTATTTAACATCAATTATAAATGCTAATTCTGTGAGGCTTAAAATTACATTTCGCTTAAAACTAATTATAATTTGAGCAACCATTTTAAAAAGATAATTTTACATTTTTGTAAACATTGTCGAGAACATCAATTATAAATGCTAATTCTGTGAGGCTTAAAATTACATTTCGCTTAAAAACTAATTATAATTTGAGCAACCATTTTAAAAAAGATAATTTTACATTTTGTAAACATTGTCGAGCACTTGGCTTTGTGCTCTCCTTACAATTCAGCTATTATATCAATAATGTTTTATTTTCTTATAAATGAACTGGGGCAAAGAGCGGGCACTTCAGCCGGTATACTTTAAATGTATCAGTGCTGCACAGAGTATTTTTATAACTAATTAATTAATACTAAATTAAGAACAAGTTTAATAAGTATTAACGACTTCCATGGGCTTGTCATGCAAAGCAAAGTTTTTATAAGGAATGCTTATGATTAGAAATTGACCCTCTGAGTTCTTTTTCTATATTTAGCAGATATCTATATTTTGTCTTCTAAGCAGCCACCGGATTTTCAATATGTTCAATTTAAAAATTAGAGAAAGGAAAATTAACATAATAATTATCCTATTATTTTATTTATTTATTTTTTGCTTAAAAGTAGTATACAAAAATTAAATACTTATGTTACTAATTTGTATGGTTTATATTTAAGATCGCCTATTGTAGCTTTAGCGTCAAAGTGCATTATTGTTGCATTCAATATATTATTAATGTATAAGGGGGCGCGATAAAAATTGTGATCGAAAAGGGGGCGCCAGTATTGAAAGTTTGAGAAGCACTGTATTAGATGCAAAGTCTTGGAGTTTGGTAAGCAGATTCTTTTGATTGAGTAGACATCCGCTACAAAATGGTTTTTACGAAAGTCGAACCCCAACATATAAGGCAGCAGCAGAGTATCAATTACTGGTTTTAAGAATTCCTTTATAAAATAGGTAAATAGCAGTTGCAAGAGATCTGATTATCAACTCATTTAAAATATGAATGTAATAGTTAAAACTTATTTTATAACTCTTTTGTATTAGAATACCAAATATATCTTGATTAAACATAGATTTCCTTAACAAACTTTGAGTAGAAATATTGCATTCAGTTGGTTGAAAAGTTTGAAAACTGCTTTCTATAGGTGTTAGGTGTTATTTAGGAAGAAGAAGGAATAACATTTAAAGCAGGGGGAATCTTTTCTAATATGTACTTTATCTAATTTATAAAAATGTATTTTTAAATGTGTTTCTTGAAGAATAAAATTATTACGATAATTTGTGCTCGAAAAAAGGGATATCTCCAAAGCAATCTAATAAAGTTCAATGAAATTTGTAACACTTATTCAATAAGCCCTTTAGAGTGTAAAAACAGCAGATTTAAGATAGTTGCATTTAATCATCTTTTACAGCCACTTTAAGGGCTGCGGTAGCCCAGTGGTTAAGGTATCCAACCATGGCAGGCATGTCATGAGTTCGATCAAGTACCACTAAAGACCCGCCGTGTGGGCAGCGATGCACGTTAAATCTGTCGAGAGCTGAAACGTCCTCCCCGTTGGTGTGGTGTGGTAGTTAGGAGGGGTGCCAGCTCAGGTGTCGTCCACGTCACTTGACCATGGTTCAAAATTACGTGGTCCGTCGCCAAAAGCCCTCGTGTAGCTGAACAGTGCGACGTTAATATTAACTCAACTCAACTCAGCCACTTTAAACTTAGAACGTAGAATAATTTTGACGAATTCTTCTCATCGTTACATTCGGATACTTATTACTTTTTTGCTAAAATATTTTTTATCCTGCGGTTCATGAGACTTCAGATGGATCAAGAAATATATCAATGAAATTAAAATTACATTATATTGAACATATTTTTATTGATGCTGTTTTTCGTAACATCGAAAATTTTGCTAGAATTTTGTAAAAATAATATTTAAAAAAAAACAAGGGGGGATACATGTTATTTACTTAATAATTATGACTCGTTAAACCCATTTATGTTCATTAAAACAATAAAATTCTTCCGAAAATCAATTAGTAAAAATTGGTCTCCGATGCCTTGAGACAAATAAACAATTATTAGTCTTTAAAATAGTTAAAATTTAAATGATTATTTAAATTATTTGAATTAGTTTTGCTCTCTTAAAATTTTTCTTAAAAAGAAAAGAGATTAAATCTTTTTTGGTGTCTGTGAATCCCTTGAAGAAATAAAAGAAGATGACCAAGAAGAAGAAAGAGAAGAAAAAGGAGAAGGGGGAAAAATGTAGAAATACAAAGAAAAGAAAGGAAAGGAAAAAGAAGAGGAAAAAGAAAAAGGAAAAGGAACAGAAAAAAAAATAATAATAAATATCTTACAAAAAATAATTTGTACTTCAGTAATTCAGCACTGGGTTCTAACTGTTAAATGTGAAAGTAAAGGGTGTTTTTTTTTAGAGGTATAGAGGCCGCGGTAGCCGAGTGGTATAGGTATCGGAACGCGGCTTGCTTTGTCACGAGTTCGAGCCCAGTACCACTAAAGACCCGCTGTGTAGGGCAGCGATGCACGTTAAATCTGTCGAGAGCTGAAACGTCCTCCCGTTGGTGTGGTGTGGTAGTTAGGAGGTGCCAGCTCGGGTGTCGTCCACGTCACTTGACCATGGTTCAAAAATTACGTGGTCCGTCGCCAAAAGCCCTCGTGTAGCTGAACAGTGCGACGTTAATATTCAATCAATCAATCAATCAATTTAGAGGTATAGAACTTTAAATTGCAATAAAACAACGATGTATTATTCGATTGACATGAATTTTTTATTCGAAAGATAATCTTGTGGCATTACATTTTAAATATGATCAAGCAAGGTGTAGATTCGTCGAATGGGCCCAAAACGAGATTGCCGTTGTTCCCGATTTTCATAAGCGAATTTTGTTTAGCGATGAAGCGCACTTCTGGTTGAATGGCTACGTCAACAAACAAAGCTGCCGCATTTGGAGTGAAGCTAATCCACAAGTGTATGACGAAACAACGTTACATCCAGAAAACTGATTGTTTGGTGCGCTTTATGGGCTGGTGGAATCATTGGTCCGTACTTCTTCAAAAACGATGAAGGCCACAACGTTACAGTCAATGGTGATCGGTATAGAGCCATGATTACTAACTTTTTCATTCCTGAATTGAACAATCAGGATGTCCAGGAGCTGTGGTTCCAACAAGATGGCGCAACATGTCACACAGCTCGTGCCACAATCGATTTATTGAAAGACACGTTTGGTGACCGCCTATTTTTCACGTTTTGGACCTGTGAATTGGCCTCCAAGTTCTTGTGATTTAACACCGCTAGACTACTTTCTGTGAGGCTATGTAAAGTCATTGGTCTATGCGGATAAGCCACAAACGCTTGACCATTTGGAAGACAACATTCGCCGTGTTATTGCCGATATACGGCCACAAATGTTGGAAAAAGTCTTCGAAAATTGGACGTCAGATTGGACTACATCGGAGCCAGCCGTGACAGTCATATGACATAAATCATATTTAAAATGTAATGCCACAAGATTATCTTTCGAATAAAAAACTCATGTCAATCGAATAATACATCGTTGTTTTTATTGCAATTTAAAGTTCTATACCCTTTATAATGATCTAAATACAAATACTGATTTCCGTTTCTTTCCCTTCTACATTGTGAACTCAAGTTTAAATTTAAAAAAAAATCTCTGAATGCCATGTATTAACGTTGCTGCTTTGAGGTGTTTATTAAAATTACATAAAAAATGGGGACATTGTTTTTATGTTTACCGCCATATTTACTGAGCTCAAATAATCGTCTTCTGATTCACAAGATTCTGAATAAATATTACCATTTGACAAATTGTGATGATCTTACCCCTCGGGTAGCTTCCTCGTGATCTTGTCGACCTAAAACTGTGGGAAGGAAAGATGGATGACCAAGAATAACCATGATAAATCTGATGTATTATTAACAAAGATAATATTCCAGAATAATCAAACCATAAAGGGAACCCTTGGAGTTATATAAAGAGAGCGACAACCTTTTATGAATAAGCGTACGAAATTCGAATAGCTTAACTTTAATCAATCCTATCTTAATAATTCTAAATTCACTGATTTATTGTAGTAGTTAAAATCCTTCCTTTACTTACGTGGTGTAATTCTACTTTTTACCCGTATTAACACTGCTTTCAGCGGTTCCGCTACTTCTGAACTACGATTATTAAACTCTAACTTTATATACACTACCTAATCTGTATCTCCTGCTTTCTTCTTGAGAGGAATGCCTGTGAAATAAACGCGATTGCTGGCCCTAAGATTCTCCAAGAGGATTATTAGTTGAAAGTCGCGTTATGCCCCGTCACAAAATGAGAACTAGGATTTTGCAATGAGAGATATTAAATTCCTTGTTCTCGAAATCTCTCTGTGAATTCATCATATAAGCTATTTTTACGCAAAAATAACGCTAATGAATGTGAAATTAATGTAAATACAAAATGATTTTGATTTCAATTCAACATGGGCATTTTCACTACGATAACTGAGAAGAAAAGTAGGATTAACTGTGCCATCAAATAGCGAAGAATTGAGTTTCAAAGATGAAATTTTCTCTTGATTGCATGGCATGCGACGTTGACCAAGCACGGGCTAAATATTTTTAATACTGCCTTATTAAAATTAAAAACTTATTCTGATCGCATAACCAAATCATTCGATAAGATATCTTTGAAAATTCTTTAAAATGCTGTAGAAAAGTTTGAACCACTATAACCTTATATCTGGTGAAATTGTTACCAATTGTGAAGCAATTTTAAAATGTTAACAATATAAAATAATAGTTTTTATTTCCTTTGTTTCACATTTCACTTTCAGTTGAAGTTATCTACTCTTTTTATTTAAACTCCGTCACACGGTAAAACTTTTCAAGGTTATTTTTTAATGCATTCGTGACTATTATTTCCAACATATATACCATCTTCTATTCAGCCCTTTTCACTCAGGCTGACAGTTAAGGAAAAATATCGATGAGAAGTATGATTTAAATCACGCTCTTCAGAAAGAAAAGCTTTTTATGACTTTTGATTTTTCTTCAAACTAAAATTATATTTCAACTCACACTGTGCTTATACAATTCTTTTTTTTTTTTTGTACATATTCAAGGATTTTCGTAGAATTACAGCAAAATTTTTTTTGAGTAATACGTCATTGAAAATATGATCTTTAGTTTCAGATCTTCTTTAGTTTTAAACGCGCTCCACCTTTTATTTGTATTGTTATACAGTTGAGTGCTATTTAGTTATATGTATATAGTATATAATGCTATTTTTCTGCTAAATTTAAAAAAGTAAAAACGCGCGAACATAAAACGTTTTTACAAATAGCAAAATGTCCTAGAATTTAGACTATACACTTTTCACATGTATATAATCAAGTAATACAAATTTTTTTAAAGCAGTGCTTTGAAACTTTCAATTTTTGCGACCCAATATTCTACCAAAATTTTCTTCGGGTCCCCCTTCTAAACAATAACAATGTATTGAACTCAATAATACTATGACGCTAAAGCTACAATATATATATATATATATATATATATATATATATATATATATATATATATATATATTGTTACGAATTTAGTCTTATTCTAATTGTTTCTACTCATTTGTGTTCATTTCTACAGTTTAATTTGTCGTATCTAATGTGATTTCAACCCTGTTTTACCTGTAATATCATTTCCACTGCATTGCACGGCCCCCATGCTTTAACATTGGTTTAAATGGTAAACTCGCCAAATATTGCAGCTAGCGCCAAGTTGGCGACGGATTTGGCGACTTAATTTTGGCGCCAAATTTGGCGATATATCGCCAAATGTGGGCGATAAGTTTGGCGACCATGGCAACCCTGCTCTAATAGCCCTGTCTGGTAACCCTATCGCGGTATTGTAACACTATTGTATTGAATGTATTACTGTATTGAGCTTTTCTCGTACGCTCCGGATTTTTTTGCTGATCTTTCTATTTCTCGATTATTCTGGCAAGTGCAAGGGTTTCTGACCGAAAGGTATAAAAGGGCCCGAGCCGGCTAGTCAGTTAGTCAGATCTCAGCTTTCATGCAAGTGATACCTCTCTGCTTGAGAGAGAGAGAGAGAGACGATTGCATAGTGCGTGTGTTATTGTTTTTATTGAGTTATTATTTTTTTTTGTGCTGAGTGTTTACTATTGCTTTTGTTAGTGTATTACATCTGTGTTATCAGTATTTTTCATCGATTGTACGTGACTTTCTCGAACTGTTTTACAATTTGTGGAGGACTGTTTTGGCCAAGAATAAAATTGTTTTGGATTCCGCTCTTCGGCTTCAATCATTTCGAACCATCGAAAACACAACA
>BMAU01007727.1:0-43743 GCA_019973935.1 Trichonephila clavipes | reverse complement strand
ACTAACAGAACGATTCTCTTAGAATTTCATTCGTTAATTTAATTTTTTAAGAGCAAAGGTATAAGAAAAGAGTAGTTGTTGGAAGCAATCACAAAGTATCCTTTCATCTCACTCGTGTTTCTTGGTTCAGGAGTCAGGATGGCCGAGCGGTCTAAGGCGCCAGATTTAAGCTCTGGTTCTCGAAAGAGAGCGTGGGTTCGAACCCCACTCCTGACAATTGTTCTTACGTTGCAAGCATGTTATTCTATTTTTTGATTCTTAAATTGCGATTTACTAACAGAACGATTCTCTTAGAATTTCATTCGTTAATTTAATTTTTTAAGAGCAAAGGTATAAGAAAAGAGTAGTTGTTGGAAGCAATCACAAAGTATCCTTTCATCTCACTCGTGTTTTTGGTTCAGGAGTCAGGATGGCCGAGCGGTCTAAGGCGCCAGATTTAAGCTCTGGTTCTCGAAAGAGAGCGTGGGTTCGAACCCCACTCCTGACAATTGTTCTTACGTTGCAAGCATGTTATTCTATTTTTGATTCTTAAATTGCGATTTACTAACAGAACGATTCTCTTAGAATTTCATTCGTTAATTTAATTTTTTTAAGAGCAAAGGTATAAGAAAAGAGTAGTTGTTGGAAGCAATCACAAAGTATCCTTTCATCTCACTCGTGTTTCTTGGTTCAGGAGTCAGGATGGCCGAGCGGTCTAAGGCGCCAGATTTAAGCTCTGGTTCTCGAAAGAGAGCGTGGGTTCGAACCCCACTCCTGACAATTGTTCTTACGTTGCAAGCATGTTATTCTATTTTTGATTCTTAAATTGCGATTTACTAACAGAACGATTCTCTTAGAATTTCATTCGTAAGTTTAATTTTTTTAAGAGCAAAGGTATAAGAAAAGAGTAGTTGTTGGAAGCAATCACAAAGTATCCTTTCATCTCACTCGTGTTTCTTGGTTCAGGAGTCAGGATGGCCGAGCGGTCTAAGGCGCCAGATTTAAGCTCTGGTTCTCGAAAGAGAGCGTGGGTTCGAACCCCACTCCTGACAATTGTTCTTACGTTGCAAGCATGTTATTCTATTTTTGATTCTTAAATTGCGATTTACTAACAGAACGATTCTCTTAGAATTTCATTCGTTAATTTAATTTTTTTAAGAGCAAAGGTATAAGAAAAGAGTAGTTGTTGGAAGCAATCACAAAGTATCCTTTCATCTCACTCGTGTTTCTTGGTTCAGGAGTCAGGATGGCCGAGCGGTCTAAGGCGCCAGATTTAAGCTCTGGTTCTCGAAAGAGAGCGTGGGTTCGAACCCCACTCCTGACAATTGTTCTTACGTTGCAAGCATGTTATTCTATTTTTGATTCTTAAATTGCGATTTACTAACAGAACGATTCTCTTAGAATTTCATTCGTTAATTTAATTTTTTAAGAGCAAAGGTATAAGAAAAGAGTAGTTGTTGGAAGCAATCACAAAGTATCCTTTCATCTCACTCGTGTTTCTTGGTTCAGGAGTCAGGATGGCCGAGCGGTCTAAGGCGCCAGATTTAAGCTCTGGTTCTCGAAAGAGAGCGTGGGTTCGAACCCCACAATCCTGACAATTGTTCTTAAATTGCGTTGCAAGCATGTTATTCTATTTTTGATTCTTAAATTGCGATTTACTAACAGAACGATTCTCTTAAAGAGAGCGTGTTCGAACCCCACTCCTGAATTTCATTCGTTAATTTAATTTTTTAAGAGCAAAGGTATAAGAAAAGAGTAGTTGTTGGAAGCAATCACAAAGTATCCTTTCATCTCACTCGTGTTTCTTGGTTCAGGAGTCAGGATGGCCGAGCGGTCTAAGGCGCCAGATTTAAGCTCTGGTTCTCGAAAGAGAGCGTGGGTTCGAACCCCACTCCTGACAATTGTTCTTACGTTGCAAGCATGTTATTCTATTTTTGATTCTTAAATTGCGATTTACTAACAGAACGATTCTCTTAGAATTTCATTCGTTAATTTAATTTTTTAAGAGCAAAGGTATAAGAAAAGAGTAGTTGTTGGAAGCAATCACAAAGTATCCTTTCATCTCACTCGTGTTTCTTGGTTCAGGAGTCAGGATGGCCGAGCGGTCTAAGGCGCCAGATTTAAGCTCTGGTTCTCGAAAGAGAGCGTGGGTTCGAACCCCACTCCTGACAATTGTTCTTACGTTGCAAGCATATTATTCTATTTTTGATTCTTAAATTGCGATTTACTAACAGAACGATTCTCTTTAGAATTTCATTCGTTATTTAATTTTTTTTTTAAGAGCAAAGGTATAAGAAAAAGAGTTCTTGGAAGCAATCACAAAGTTCCTTTCATCTCAATTTTTTTGGTTCAAGGATGGCCGAGCGGTCAAAGGTTCTAAAGAAAACCCCACTCTGACAATTGTTCTTAGTTGCAGTTTTGGAAATTGCAATCAACAGAACGATATCTCTTTAGAATTTCATTCGTTAATTTAATTTTTAAGAGCAAAGGTATAAGGTTCAGGAATCACAAAGTATCCTTTCATCTCACTCGTGTTTCTTGGTTCAGGAGTCAGGATGGCCGTAAGGCGCCAGATTTAAGCTCTGGTTCTCGAAAGAGAGCGTGGGTTCGAACCCCACTCCTGACAATTGTTCTTACGTTGCAAGCATGTTATTCTATTTTTTGATTCTTAAATTGCGATTTACTAACAGAACGATTCTCTTTTTCATTCGTTAATTTAATTTTTTAAGAGCAAGGTATAAGAAAAGAGTAGTTGTTGGAAGCAATCACAAAGTATCCTTTCATCTCAGTGTTTTTGGTTCAGGTGTCGTCCAGTCAGGATGGCCGAGCGGTCGAAGATTTAAGCTCTGGTTCTCGAAAGAGCGTGGGTTCGAACCCCACTTACAATTGTTCTTACGTTGCAAGCATTATTCTATTTTTGATTCTTAAATTGCGATTTACTAACAGAACGATTCTCTTAGAATTTCATTCGTTAATTTAATTTTTTTAAGAGCAAAAGTATAAGAAAAGAGTAGTTGTTGGAAGCAATCACAAAGTATCCTTTCATCTCACTCGTGTTTCTTGGTTCAGGAGTCAGGATGGCCGAGCGGTCTAAGGCGCCAGATTTAAGCTCTGGTTCTCGAAAGAGAGCGTGGGTTCGAACCCCACTCCTGACAATTGTTCTTACGTTGCAAGCATGTTATTTATTTTTGATTCTTAAATTGCGATTTACTAACAGAACGATTCTCTTAGAATTTTTTTCGTTGTTGGAAGTTTAATTTTTAAGCTCTGGTTCTCGAAGAGCAAAGGTATAAGAAAAGATTTACTAACAGTAGTTGTTGGAAGCAATCACAAAGTATCCTTTCATCTCACTCGTGTTTTTGGTTCAGGAGTCAGGATGGCCGAGCGGTCTAAGGCGCCAGATTTAAGCTCTGGTTCTCGAAAGAGAGCGTGGGTTCGAACCCCACTCCTGACAATTGTTCTTACGTTGCAAGCATGTTATTCTATTTTTTGATTCTTAAATTGCGATTTACTAACAGAACGATTCTCTTAGAATTTCATTCGTTAATTTAATTTTTTAAGAGCAAAGGTATAAGAAAAGAGTAGTTGTTGGAAGCAATCACAAAGTATCCTTTCATCTCACTCGTGTTTCTTGGTTCAGGAGTCAGGATGGCCGAGCGGTCTAAGGCGCCAGATTTAAGCTCTGGTTCTCGAAAGAGAGCGTGGGTTCGAACCCCACTCCTGACAATTGTTCTTACGTTGCAAGCATGTTATTCTATTTTTGATTCTTAAATTGCGATTTACTAACAGAACGATTCTCTTAGAATTTCATTCGTTAATTTAATTTTTTAAGAGCAAAGGTATAAGAAAAGAGTAGTTGTTGGAAGCAATCACAAAGTATCCTTTCATCTCACTCGTGTTTCTTGGTTCAGGAGTCAGGATGGCCGAGCGGTCTAAGGCGCCAGATTTAAGCTCTGGTTCTCGAAAGAGAGCGTGGGTTCGAACCCCACTCCTGACAATTGTTCTTACGTTGCAAGCATGTTATTCTATTTTTGATTCTTAAATTGCGATTTACTAACAGAACGATTCTCTTAGAATTTCATTCGTTAATTTAATTTTTTTAAGAGCAAAGGTATAAGAAAAGAGTAGTTGTTGGAAGCAATCACAAAGTATCCTTTCATCTCACTCGTGTTTCTTGGTTCAGGAGTCAGGATGGCCGAGCGGTCTAAGGCGCCAGATTTAAGCTCTGGTTCTCGAAAGAGAGCGTGGGTTCGAACCCCACTCCTGACAATTGTTCTTACGTTGCAAGCACGTTATTCTACTTTTGATTCTTAAATTGCGATTTACTAACAGAACGATTCTCTTAGAATTTCATTCGTTAATTTAATTTTTTTAAGAGCAAAGGTATAAGAAAAGAGTAGTTGTTGGAAGCAATCACAAAGTATCCTTTCATCTCACTCGTGTTTCTTGGTTCAGGAGTCAGGATGGCCGAGCTCGAAAGAGAGCGGGGGCTGGCTCCGAAATTGGGTTCGAACCCCACTCCCGACAATTGCAGGCCGTTAAATTGCGATTTACTAACTGAAAACGATTCTCTTCGAGCGGTCTAAGGCGCCAGATTTAAGCTCTGGTTCTCGAAAGAGAGCGTGGGTTCGAACCCCACTCCTGACAATTGTTCTTACGTTGCAAGCATGTTATTCTATTTTTGATTCTTAAATTGCGATTTACTAACAGAACGATTCTCTTAGAATTTCATTCGTTAATTTAATTTTTTAAGAGCAAAGGTATAAGAAAAGAGTAGTTGTTGGAAGCAATCACAAAGTATCCTTTCATCTCACTCGTGTTTCTTGGTTCAGGAGTCAGGATGGCCGAGCGGTCTAAGGCGCCAGATTTAAGCTCTGGTTCTCGAAAGAGAGCGTGGGTTCGAACCCCACTCCTGACAATTGTTCTTACGTTGCAAGCATGTTATTCTATTTTTGATTCTTAAATTGCGATTTACTAACAGAACGATTCTCTTAGAATTTCATTCGTTAATTTAATTTTTTAAGAGCAAAGGTATAAGAAAAGAGTAGTTGTTGGAAGCAATCACAAAGTATCCTTTCATCTCACTCGTGTTTCTTGGTTCAGGAGTCAGGATGGCCGAGCGGTCTAAGGCGCCAGATTTAAGCTCTGGTTCTCGAAAGAGAGCGTGGGTTCGAACCCCACTCCTGACAATTGTTCTTACGTTGCAAGCATGTTATTCTATTTTTGATTCTTAAATTGCGATTTACTAACAGAACGATTCTCTTAGAATTTCATTCGTTAATTTAATTTTTTAAGAGCAAAGGTATAAGAAAAGAGTAGTTGTTGGAAGCAATCACAAAGTATCCTTTCATCTCACTCGTGTTTCTTGGTTCAGGAGTCAGGATGGCCGAGCGGTCTAAGGCGCCAGATTTAAGCTCTGGTTCTCGAAAGAGAGCGTGGGTTCGAACCCCACTCCTGACAATTGTTCTTACGTTGCAAGCATGTTATTCTATTTTTTTTGATTCTTAAATTGCGATTTACTAACAGAACGATTCTCTTAGAATTTCATTCGTTAATTTAATTTTTTAAGAGCAAAGGTATAAGAAAAGAGTAGTTGTTGGAAGCAATCACAAAGTATCCTTTCATCTCACTCGTGTTTCTTGGTTCAGGAGTCAGGATGGCCGAGCGGTCTAAGGCGCCAGATTTAAGCTCTGGTTCTCGAAAGAGAGCGTGGGTTCGAACCCCACTCCTGACAATTGTTCTTACGTTGCAAGCATGTTATTCTATTTTTGATTCTTAAATTGCGATTTACTAACAGAACGATTCTCTTAGAATTTCATTCGTTAATTTAATTTTTTAAGAGCAAAGGTATAAGAAAAGAGTAGTTGTTGGAAGCAATCACAAAGTATCCTTTCATCTCACTCGTGTTTCTTGGTTCAGGAGTCAGGATGGCCGAGCGGTCTAAGGCGCCAGATTTAAGCTCTGGTTCTCGAAAGAGAGCGTGGGTTCGAACCCCACTCCTGACAATTGTTCTTACGTTGCAAGCATGTTATTCTATTTTTGATTCTTAAATTGCGATTTACTAACAGAACGATTCTCTTAGAATTTCATTCGTTAATTTAATTTTTTTTAAGAGCAAAGGTATAAGAAAAGAGTAGTTGTTGGAAGCAATCACAAAGTATCCTTTCATCTCACTCGTGTTTCTTGGTTCAGGAGTCAGGATGGCCGAGCGGTCTAAGGCGCCAGATTTAAGCTCTGGTTCTCGAAAGAGAGCGTGGGTTCGAACCCCACTCCTGACAATTGTTCTTACGTTGCAAGCATGTTATTCTATTTTTGATTCTTAAATTGCGATTTACTAACAGAACGATTCTCTTAGAATTTCATTCGTTAAAATTTAGTTGTTGGAAGCAATTTATTTTTTAATTTTTTATTCTACTTTTTGATTCTTAAATTGCAACAGAACGATTTCAATTTCATTCGTTAATTTAATTTTTTTAAGAGCAAAGGTATAAGAAAAAGTAGTTTGTTGGAAGCAATCACAAAGAATCTCACTCGTGTTTTTGGTTCAAGTCAGGATGGCCGAGCGTCTAAGGCGCCAGATTTAAGCTCTGGTTCTCGAAAGAGAGCGTGGGTTCGAACCCCACGACAATTCTCCTACGTTGCAAATGTTATTCTATTTTTGATTCTTAAATTGTTTACTAACAGAACGATTCTCTTAGAATTTCATTCGTTAATTTAATTTTTTAAGAGCAAAGGTATAAGAAAAGAGTATTGTTGGAAGCAATCACAAAGTATCCTTTCATCTCACTCGTGTTTCTTGGTTCAGTCTAAGAGTTAAGCTCTGGTTCTCGAAAGGATGGCCGAGCGGTCTATAAGCAATCACAAAGCGCCAGATTTAAGCTCTGGTTCTCGAAAAATTAGAGCGTGGTTAAGGTTCGAACCCCAGGAGTCAGGATGGCCGACTCCGTGACCCCATTGTTCTTACGTTGCAAGCATGTTATTCTATTTTTAAGAAAAGAGTAGAAGCAATCTTCCTTTTCTCACTCGTGTTTTCTTGGTTCAAGTCATTCGATTTAAGCTCTGGTTCTCGAAATTGCACGATTTACTAACAGAACGATTCTCTTAGAATTCTCTTCAATTTCATTCGTTAATTTAATTTTTTTTAAGAGCAAAGGTATAAGAAAAGAGTAGTTGTTGGAAGCAATCACAAAGTATCCTTTCATCTCACTCGTGTTTCTTGGTTCAGGAGTCAGGATGGCCGAGCGGTCTAAGGCGCCAGATTTAAGCTCTGGTTCTCGAAAGAGAGCGTGGGTTCGAACCCCACTCCTGACAATTGTTCTTACGTTGCAAGCATGTTATTCTATTTTTGATTCTTAAATTGCGATTTACTAACAGAACGATTCTCTTAGAATTTCATTCGTTAATTTAATTTTTTAAGAGCAAAGGTATAAGAAAAGAGTAGTTGTTGGAAGCAATCACAAAGTATCCTTTCATCTCACTCGTGTTTCTTGGTTCAGGAGTCAGGATGGCCGAGCGGTCTAAGGCGCCAGATTTAAGCTCTGGTTCTCGAAAGAGAGCGTGGGTTCGAACCCCACTCCTGACAATTGTTCTTACGTTGCAAGCATGTTATTCTATTTTTGATTCTTAAATTGCGATTTACTAACAGAACGATTCTCTTAGAATTTCATTCGTTAATTTAATTTTTTAAGAGCAAAGGTATAAGAAAAGAGTAGTTGTTGGAAGCAATCACAAAGTATCCTTTCATCTCACTCGTGTTTCTTGGTTCAGGAGTCAGGATGGCCGAGCGGTCTAAGGCGCCAGATTTAAGCTCTGGTTCTCGAAAGAGAGCGTGGGTTCGAACCCCACTCCTGACAATTGTTCTTACGTTGCAAGCATGTTATTCTATTTTTGATTCTTAAATTGCGATTTACTAACAGAACGATTCTCTTAGAATTTCATTCGTTAATTTAATTTTTTTAAGAGCAAAGGTATAAGAAAAGAGTAGTTGTTGGAAGCAATCACAAAGTATCCTTTCATCTCACTCGTGTTTCTTGGTTCAGGAGTCAGGATGGCCGAGCGGTCTAAGGCGCCAGATTTAAGCTCTGGTTCTCGAAAGAGAGCGTGGGTTCGAACCCCACTCCTGACAATTGTTCTTACGTTGCAAGCATGTTATTCTATTTTTGATTCTTAAATTGCGATTTACTAACAGAACGATTCTCTTAGAATTTCATTCGTTAATTTAATTTTTTAAGAGCAAAGGTATAAGAAAAGAGTAGTTGTTGGAAGCAATCACAAAGTATCCTTTCATCTCACTCGTGTTTCTTGGTTCAGGAGTCAGGATGGCCGAGCGGTCTAAGGCGCCAGATTTAAGCTCTGGTTCTCGAAAGAGAGCGTGGGTTCGAACCCCACTCCTGACAATTGTTCTTACGTTGCAAGCATGTTATTCTATTTTTGATTCTTAAATTGCGATTTACTAACAGAACGATTCTCTTAGAATTTCATTCGTTAATTTAATTTTTTAAGAGCAAAGGTATAAGAAAAGAGTAGTTGTTGGAAGCAATCACAAAGTATCCTTTCATCTCACTCGTGTTTCTTGGTTCAGGAGTCAGGATGGCCGAGCGGTCTAAGGCGCCAGATTTAAGCTCTGGTTCTCGAAAGAGAGCGTGGGTTCGAACCCCACTCCTGACAATTGTTCTTACGTTGCAAGCATGTTATTCTATTTTTGATTCTTAAATTGCGATTTACTAACAGAACGATTCTCTTAGAATTTCATTCGTTAATTTAATTTTTTAAGAGCAAAGGTATAAGAAAAGAGTAGTTGTTGGAAGCAATCACAAAGTATCCTTTCATCTCACTCGTGTTTCTTGGTTCAGGAGTCAGGATGGCCGAGCGGTCTAAGGCGCCAGATTTAAGCTCTGGTTCTCGAAAGAGAGCGTGGGTTCGAACCCCACTCCTGACAATTGTTCTTACGTTGCAAGCATGTTATTCTATTTTTGATTCTTAAATTGCGATTTACTAACAGAACGATTCTCTTAGAATTTCATTCGTTAATTTAATTTTTTAAGAGCAAAGGTATAAGAAAAGAGTAGTTGTTGGAAGCAATCACAAAGTATCCTTTCATCTCACTCGTGTTTCTTGGTTCAGGAGTCAGGATGGCCGAGCGGTCTAAGGCGCCAGATTTAAGCTCTGGTTCTCGAAAGAGAGCGTGGGTTCGAACCCCACTCCTGACAATTGTTCTTACGTTGCAAGCATGTTATTCTATTTTTGATTCTTAAATTGCGATTTACTAACAGAACGATTCTCTTAGAATTTCATTCGTTAATTTAATTTTTTAAGAGCAAAGGTATAAGAAAAGAGTAGTTGTTGGAAGCAATCACAAAGTATCCTTTCATCTCACTCGTGTTTCTTGGTTCAGGAGTCAGGATGGCCGAGCGGTCTAAGGCGCCAGATTTAAGCTCTGGTTCTCGAAAGAGAGCGTGGGTTCGAACCCCACTCCTGACAATTGTTCTTACGTTGCAAGCATGTTATTCTATTTTTGATTCTTAAATTGCGATTTACTAACAGAACGATTCTCTTAGAATTTCATTCGTTAATTTAATTTTTAATTTTAAGAGCAAAGGTATAAGAAAAGAGTAGTTGTTGGAAGCAATCACAAAGTATCCTTTCATCTCACTCGTGTTTCTTGGTTCAGGAGTCAGGATGGCCGAGCGGTCTAAGGCGCCAGATTTAAGCTCTGGTTCTCGAAAGAGAGCGTGGGTTCGAACCCCACTCCTGACAATTGTTCTTACGTTGCAAGCATGTTATTCTATTTTTGATTCTTAAATTGCGATTTACTAACAGAACGATTCTCTTAGAATTTCATTCGTTAATTTAATTTTTTAAGAGCAAAGGTATAAGAAAAGAGTAGTTGTTGGAAGCAATCACAAAGTATCCTTTCATCTCACTCGTGTTTTTGGTTCAGGAGTCAGGATGGCCGAGCGGTCTAAGGCGCCAGATTTAAGCTCTGGTTCTCGAAAGAGAGCGTGGGTTCGAACCCCACTCCTGACAATTGTTCTTACGTTGCAAGCATGTTATTCTATTTTTGATTCTTAAATTGCGATTTACTTAACAGAACGATTCTCTTAGAATTTCATTCGTTAATTTAATTTTTTAAGAGCAAAGGTATAAGAAAAGAGTAGTTGTTGGAAGCAATCACAAAGTATCCTTTCATCTCACTCGTGTTTCTTGGTTCAGGAGTCAGGATGGCCGAGCGGTCTAAGGCGCCAGATTTAAGCTCTGGTTCTCGAAAGAGAGCGTGGGTTCGAACCCCACTCCTGACAATTGTTCTTACGTTGCAAGCATGTTATTCTATTTTTGATTCTTAAATTGCGATTTACTAACAGAACGATTCTCTTAGAATTTCATTCGTTAATTTAATTTTTTAAGAGCAAAGGTATAAGAAAAGAGTAGTTGTTGGAAGCAATCACAAAGTATCCTTTCATCTCACTCGTGTTTTTGGTTCAGGAGTCAGGATGGCCGAGCGGTCTAAGGCGCCAGATTTAAGCTCTGGTTCTCGAAAGAGAGCGTGGGTTCGAACCCCACTCCTGACAATTGTTCTTACGTTGCAAGCATGTTATTCTATTTTTGATTCTTAAATTGCGATTTACTAACAGAACGATTCTCTTAGAATTTCATTCGTTAATTTAATTTTTTAAGAGCAAAGGTATAAGAAAAGAGTAGTTGTTGGAAGCAATCACAAAGTATCCTTTCATCTCACTCGTGTTTCTTGGTTCAGGAGTCAGGATGGCCGAGCGGTCTAAGGCGCCAGATTTAAGCTCTGGTTCTCGAAAGAGAGCGTGGGTTCGAACCCCACTCCTGACAATTGTTCTTACGTTGCAAGCATGTTATTCTATTTTTGATTCTTAAATTGCGATTTACTAACAGAACGATTCTCTTAGAATTTCATTCGTTAATTTAATTTTTTAAGAGCAAAGGTATAAGAAAAGAGTAGTTGTTGGAAGCAATCACAAAGTATCCTTTCATCTCACTCGTGTTTCTTGGTTCAGGAGTCAGGATGGCCGAGCGGTCTAAGGCGCCAGATTTAAGCTCTGGTTCTCGAAAGAGAGCGTGGGTTCGAACCCCACTCCTGACAATTGTTCTTACGTTGCAAGCATGTTATTCTATTTTTGATTCTTAAATTGCGATTTACTAACAGAACGATTCTCTTAGAATTTCATTCGTTAATTTAATTTTTTAAGAGCAAAGGTATAAGAAAAGAGTAGTTGTTGGAAGCAATCACAAAGTATCCTTTCATCTCACTCGTGTTTCTTGGTTCAGGAGTCAGGATGGCCGAGCGGTCTAAGGCGCCAGATTTAAGCTCTGGTTCTCGAAAGAGAGCGTGGGTTCGAACCCCACTCCTGACAATTGTTCTTACGTTGCAAGCATGTTATTCTATTTTTGATTCTTAAATTGCGATTTACTAACAGAACGATTCTCTTAGAATTTCATTCGTTAATTTAATTTTTTAAGAGCAAAGGTATAAGAAAAGAGTAGTTGTTGGAAGCAATCACAAAGTATCCTTTCATCTCACTCGTGTTTCTTGGTTCAGGAGTCAGGATGGCCGAGCGGTCTAAGGCGCCAGATTTAAGCTCTGGTTCTCGAAAGAGAGCGTGGGTTCGAACCCCACTCCTGACAATTGTTCTTACGTTGCAAGCATGTTATTCTATTTTTGATTCTTAAATTGCGATTTACTAACAGAACGATTCTCTTAGAATTTCATTCGTTAATTTAATTTTTTAAGAGCAAAGGTATAAGAAAAGAGTAGTTGTTGGAAGCAATCACAAAGTATCCTTTCATCTCACTCGTGTTTCTTGGTTCAGGAGTCAGGATGGCCGAGCGGTCTAAGGCGCCAGATTTAAGCTCTGGTTCTCGAAAGAGAGCGTGGGTTCGAACCCCACTCCTGACAATTGTTCTTACGTTGCAAGCATGTTATTCTATTTTTGATTCTTAAATTGCGATTTACTAACAGAACGATTCTCTTAGAATTTCATTCGTTAATTTAATTTTTTTTTAAGAGCAAAGGTATAAGAAAAGAGTAGTTGTTGGAAGCAATCACAAAGTATCCTTCATCTCACTCGTGTTTCTTGGTTCAGGAGTCAGGATGGCCGAGCGGTCTAAGGCGCCAGATTTAAGCTCTGGTTCTCGAAAGAGAGCGTGGGTTCGAACCCCACTCCTGACAATTGTTCTTACGTTGCAAGCATGTTATTCTATTTTTGATTCTTAAATTGCGATTTACTAACAGAACGATTCTCTTAGAATTTCATTCGTTAATTTAATTTTTTTAAGAGCAAAGGTATAAGAAAAGAGTAGTTGTTGGAAGCAATCACAAAGTATCCTTTCATCTCACTCGTGTTTCTTGGTTCAGGAGTCAGGATGGCCGAGCGGTCTAAGGCGCCAGATTTAAGCTCTGGTTCTCGAAAGAGAGCGTGGGTTCGAACCCCACTCCTGACAATTGTTCTTACGTTGCAAGCATGTTATTCTATTTTTGATTCTTAAATTGCGATTTACTAACAGAACGATTCTCTTAGAATTTCATTCGTTAATTTAATTTTTTTTAAGAGCAAAGGTATAAGAAAAGAGTAGTTGTTGGAAGCAATCACAAAGTATCCTTTCATCTCACTCGTGTTTTGTGGTTCAGGAGTCAGGATGGCCGAGCGGTCTAAGGCGCCAGATTTAAGCTCTGGTTCTCGAAAGAGAGCGTGGGTTCGAACCCCACTCCTGACAATTGTTCTTACGTTGCAAGCATGTTATTCTATTTTTGATTCTTAAATTGCGATTTACTAACAGAACGATTCTCTTAGAATTTCATTCGTTAATTTAATTTTTTAAGAGCAAAGGTATAAGAAAAGAGTAGTTGTTGGAAGCAATCACAAAGTATCCTTTCATCTCACTCGTGTTTCTTGGTTCAGGAGTCAGGATGGCCGAGCGGTCTAAGGCGCCAGATTTAAGCTCTGGTTCTCGAAAGAGAGCGTGGGTTCGAACCCCACTCCTGACAATTGTTCTTACGTTGCAAGCATGTTATTCTATTTTTGATTCTTAAATTGCGATTTACTAACAGAACGATTCTCTTAGAATTTCATTCGTTAATTTAATTTTTTAAGAGCAAAGGTATAAGAAAAGAGTAGTTGTTGGAAGCAATCACAAAGTATCCTTTCATCTCACTCGTGTTTCTTGGTTCAGGAGTCAGGATGGCCGAGCGGTCTAAGGCGCCAGATTTAAGCTCTGGTTCTCGAAAGAGAGCGTGGGTTCGAACCCCACTCCTGACAATTGTTCTTACGTTGCAAGCATGTTATTCTATTTTTGATTCTTAAATTGCGATTTACTAACAGAACGATTCTCTTAGAATTTCATTCGTTAATTTAATTTTTTTTAAGAGCAAAGGTATAAGAAAAGAGTAGTTGTTGGAAGCAATCACAAAGTATCCTTTCATCTCACTCGTGTTTCTTGGTTCAGGAGTCAGGATGGCCGAGCGGTCTAAGGCGCCAGATTTAAGCTCTGGTTCTCGAAAGAGAGCGTGGGTTCGAACCCCACTCCTGACAATTGTTCTTACGTTGCAAGCATGTTATTCTATTTTTTTGATTCTTAAATTGCGATTTACTAACAGAACGATTCTCTTAGAATTTCATTCGTTAATTTAATTTTTTAAGAGCAAAGGTATAAGAAAAGAGTAGTTGTTGGAAGCAATCACAAAGTATCCTTTCATCTCACTCGTGTTTTTTTGGTTCAGGAGTCAGGATGGCCGAGCGGTCTAAGGCGCCAGATTTAAGCTCTGGTTCTCGAAAGAGAGCGTGGGTTCGAACCCCACTCCTGACAATTGTTCTTACGTTGCAAGCATGTTATTCTATTTTTGATTCTTAAATTGCGATTTACTAACAGAACGATTCTCTTAGAATTTCATTCGTTAATTTAATTTTTTAAGAGCAAAGGTATAAGAAAAGAGTAGTTGTTGGAAGCAATCACAAAGTATCCTTTCATCTCACTCGTGTTTCTTGGTTCAGGAGTCAGGATGGCCGAGCGGTCTAAGGCGCCAGATTTAAGCTCTGGTTCTCGAAAGAGAGCGTGGGTTCGAACCCCACTGACAATTGTTCTTACGTTGCAAGCACGTTATTCTATTTTTGATTCTTAAATTGCGATTTACTAACAGAACGATTCTCTTAGAATTTCATTCGTTAATTTAATTTTTTAAGAGCAAAGGTATAAGAAAAGAGTAGTTGTTGGAAGCAATCACAAAGTATCCTTTCATCTCACTCGTGTTTCTTGGTTCAGGAGTCAGGATGGCCGAGCGGTCTAAGGCGCCAGATTTAAGCTCTGGTTCTCGAAAGAGAGCGTGGGTTCGAACCCCACTCCTGACAATTGTTCTTACGTTGCAAGCATGTTATTCTATTTTTGATTCTTAAATTGCGATTTACTAACAGAACGATTCTCTTAGAATTTCATTCGTTAATTTAATTTTTTAAGAGCAAAGGTATAAGAAAAGAGTAGTTGTTGGAAGCAATCACAAAGTATCCTTTCATCTCACTCGTGTTTCTTGGTTCAGGAGTCAGGATGGCCGAGCGGTCTAAGGCGCCAGATTTAAGCTCTGGTTCTCGAAAGAGAGCGTGGGTTCGAACCCCACTCCTGACAATTGTTCTTACGTTGCAAGCATGTTATTCTATTTTTGATTCTTAAATTGCGATTTACTAACAGAACGATTCTCTTAGAATTTCATTCGTTAATTTAATTTTTTAAGAGCAAAGGTATAAGAAAAGAGTAGTTGTTGGAAGCAATCACAAAGTATCCTTTCATCTCACTCGTGTTTCTTGGTTCAGGAGTCAGGATGGCCGAGCGGTCTAAGGCGCCAGATTTAAGCTCTGGTTCTCGAAAGAGAGCGTGGGTTCGAACCCCACTCCTGACAATTGTTCTTACGTTGCAAGCATGTTATTCTATTTTTGATTCTTAAATTGCGATTTACTAACAGAACGATTCTCTTAGAATTTCATTCGTTAATTTAATTTTTTAAGAGCAAAGGTATAAGAAAAGAGTAGTTGTTGGAAGCAATCACAAAGTATCCTTTCATCTCACTCGTGTTTCTTGGTTCAGGAGTCAGGATGGCCGAGCGGTCTAAGGCGCCAGATTTAAGCTCTGGTTCTCGAAAGAGAGCGTGGGTTCGAACCCCACTCCTGACAATTGTTCTTACGTTGCAAGCATGTTATTCTATTTTTGATTCTTAAATTGCGATTTACTAACAGAACGATTCTCTTAGAATTTCATTCGTTAATTTAATTTTTTAAGAGCAAAGGTATAAGAAAAGAGTAGTTGTTGGAAGCAATCACAAAGTATCCTTTCATCTCACTCGTGTTTCTTGGTTCAGGAGTCAGGATGGCCGAGCGGTCTAAGGCGCCAGATTTAAGCTCTGGTTCTCGAAAGAGAGCGTGGGTTCGAACCCCACTCCTGACAATTGTTCTTACGTTGCAAGCATGTTATTCTATTTTTGATTCTTAAATTGCGATTTACTAACAGAACGATTCTCTTAGAATTTCATTCGTTAATTTAATTTTTTAAGAGCAAAGGTATAAGAAAAGAGTAGTTGTTGGAAGCAATCACAAAGTATCCTTTCATCTCACTCGTGTTTCTTGGTTCAGGAGTCAGGATGGCCGAGCGGTCTAAGGCGCCAGATTTAAGCTCTGGTTCTCGAAAGAGAGCGTGGGTTCGAACCCCACTCCTGACAATTGTTCTTACGTTGCAAGCATGTTATTCTATTTTTGATTCTTAAATTGCGATTTACTAACAGAACGATTCTCTTAGAATTTCATTCGTTAATTTAATTTTTTAAGAGCAAAGGTATAAGAAAAGAGTAGTTGTTGGAAGCAATCACAAAGTATCCTTTCATCTCACTCGTGTTTCTTGGTTCAGGAGTCAGGATGGCCGAGCGGTCTAAGGCGCCAGATTTAAGCTCTGGTTCTCGAAAGAGAGCGTGGGTTCGAACCCCACTCCTGACAATTGTTCTTACGTTGCAAGCATTCTCACTCGTTTGAATTTATTCAATTTTGATTTAATTTCGATTTAAACAGAACGATTCTCTTAGAATTTCGTTAATTCTTTTTTTCGAAAGAGAGCGTTTCTTGACAATTGTTCTTACGTTGCAAGCATGTTATTCTATTTTTGATTCTTAAATTGCGATTTACTAACAGAACGATTCTCTTAGAATTTCATTCGTTAATTTAATTTTTTAAGAGCAAAGGTATAAGAAAAGAGTAGTTGTTGGAAGCAATCACAAAGTATCCTTTCATCTCACTCGTGTTTCTTGGTTCAGGAGTCAGGATGGCCGAGCGGTCTAAGGCGCCAGATTTAAGCTCTGGTTCTCGAAAGAGAGCGTGGGTTCGAACCCCACTCCTGACAATTGTTCTTACGTTGCAAGCATGTTATTCTATTTTTGATTCTTAAATTGCGATTTACTAACAGAACGATTCTCTTAGAATTTCATTCGTTAATTTAATTTTTTAAGAGCAAAGGTATAAGAAAAGAGTAGTTGTTGGAAGCAATCACAAAGTATCCTTTTTTCATCTCACTCGTGTTTCTTGGTTCAGGAGTCAGGATGGCCGAGCGGTCTAAGGCGCCAGATTTAAGCTCTGGTTCTCGAAAGAGAGCGTGGGTTCGAACCCCACTCCTGACAATTGTTCTTACGTTGCAAGCATGTTATTCTATTTTTGATTCTTAAATTGCGATTTACTAACAGAACGATTCTCTTAGAATTTCATTCGTTAATTTAATTTTTTTTAAGAGCAAAGGTATAAGAAAAGAGTAGTTGTTGGAAGCAATCACAAAGTATCCTTTCATCTCACTCGTGTTTTTGGTTCACTCAAATGGCCGTTTCTTTCTTTCTTATGGCGATGCACGTCAGTTCCCGAGTCAGGTGATATTTAGGTTCTCGCAATTTCGAGATTCTAAGGCGCCAGATTTCTGGTTCTCGATTTAAAAATATCTCTGGTTTCGAAAGAGAGCGTGGGTTCGAACCCCACTCCTGACAATTGTTGAAAATTGCGATTTTGTACGTTGCAAGCATGTTATTCTATTTTTGATTCTTAAATTGCGATTTACTAACAGAACGATTCTTTTGATTTACTAACAGAACGATTTCTTTAGAATTTCATTCGTTAATTTAATTTTTTTAAGAGCAAAGGTATAAGAAAAGAGTAGTTGTTGGAAGCAATCACAAAGTATCCTTTCATCTCACTCGTGTTTCTTGGTTCAGGAGTCAGGATGGCCGAGCGGTCTAAGGCGCCAGATTTAAGCTCTGGTTCTCGAAAGAGAGCGTGGGTTCGAACCCCACTCCTGACAATTGTTCTTACGTTGCAAGCATGTTATTCTATTTTTGATTCTTAAATTGCGATTTACTAACAGAACGATTCTCTTAGAATTTCATTCGTTAATTTAATTTTTTAAGAGCAAAGGTATAAGAAAAGAGTAGTTGTTGGAAGCAATCACAAAGTATCCTTTCATCTCACTCGTGTTTCTTGGTTCAGGAGTCAGGATGGCCGAGCGGTCTAAGGCGCCAGATTTAAGCTCTGGTTCTCGAAAGAGAGCGTGGGTTCGAACCCCACTCCTGACAATTGTTCTTACGTTGCAAGCATGTTATTCTATTTTTGATTCTTAAATTGCGATTTACTAACAGAACGATTCTCTTAGAATTTCATTCGTTAATTTAATTTTTTAAGAGCAAAGGTATAAGAAAAGAGTAGTTGTTGGAAGCAATCACAAAGTATCCTTTCATCTCACTCGTGTTTCTTGGTTCAGGAGTCAGGATGGCCGAGCGGTCTAAGGCGCCAGATTTAAGCTCTGGTTCTCGAAAGAGAGCGTGGGTTCGAACCCCACTCCTGACAATTGTTCTTACGTTGCAAGCATGTTATTCTATTTTTGATTCTTAAATTGCGATTTACTAACAGAACGATTCTCTTAGAATTTCATTCGTTAATTTAATTTTTTAAGAGCAAAGGTATAAGAAAAGAGTAGTTGTTGGAAGCAATCACAAAGTATCCTTTCATCTCACTCGTGTTTCTTGGTTCAGGAGTCAGGATGGCCGAGCGGTCTAAGGCGCCAGATTTAAGCTCTGGTTCTCGAAAGAGAGCGTGGGTTCGAACCCCACTCCTGACAATTGTTCTTACGTTGCAAGCATGTTATTCTATTTTTGATTCTTAAATTGCGATTTACTAACAGAACGATTCTCTTAGAATTTCATTCGTTAATTTAATTTTTTAAGAGCAAAGGTATAAGAAAAGAGTAGTTGTTGGAAGCAATCACAAAGTATCCTTTCATCTCACTCGTGTTTCTTGGTTCAGGAGTCAGGATGGCCGAGCGGTCTAAGGCGCCAGATTTAAGCTCTGGTTCTCGAAAGAGAGCGTGGGTTCGAACCCCACTCCTGACAATTGTTCTTACGTTGCAAGCATGTTATTCTATTTTTGATTCTTAAATTGCGATTTACTAACAGAACGATTCTCTTAGAATTTCATTCGTTAATTTAATTTTTTAAGAGCAAAGGTATAAGAAAAGAGTAGTTGTTGGAAGCAATCACAAAGTATCCTTTCATCTCACTCGTGTTTCTTGGTTCAGGAGTCAGGATGGCCGAGCGGTCTAAGGCGCCAGATTTAAGCTCTGGTTCTCGAAAGAGAGCGTGGGTTCGAACCCCACTCCTGACAATTGTTCTTACGTTGCAAGCATGTTATTCTATTTTTGATTCTTAAATTGCGATTTACTAACAGAACGATTCTCTTAGAATTTCATTCGTTAATTTAATTTTTTAAGAGCAAAGGTATAAGAAAAGAGTAGTTGTTGGAAGCAATCACAAAGTATCCTTTCATCTCACTCGTGTTTCTTGGTTCAGGAGTCAGGATGGCCGAGCGGTCTAAGGCGCCAGATTTAAGCTCTGGTTCTCGAAAGAGAGCGTGGGTTCGAACCCCACTCCTGACAATTGTTCTTACGTTGCAAGCATGTTATTCTATTTTTGATTCTTAAATTGCGATTTACTAACAGAACGATTCTCTTAGAATTTCATTCGTTAATTTAATTTTTTAAGAGCAAAGGTATAAGAAAAGAGTAGTTGTTGGAAGCAATCACAAAGTATCCTTTCATCTCACTCGTGTTTCTTGGTTCAGGAGTCAGGATGGCCGAGCGGTCTAAGGCGCCAGATTTAAGCTCTGGTTCTCGAAAGAGAGCGTGGGTTCGAACCCCACTCCTGACAATTGTTCTTACGTTGCAAGCATGTTATTCTATTTTTGATTCTTAAATTGCGATTTACTAACAGAACGATTCTCTTAGAATTTCATTCGTTAATTTAATTTTTTAAGAGCAAAGGTATAAGAAAGAGTAGTTGTTGGAAGCAATCACAAAGTATCCTTTCATCTCACTCGTGTTTCTTGGTTCAGGAGTCAGGATGGCCGAGCGGTCTAAGGCGCCAGATTTAAGCTCTGGTTCTCGAAAGAGAGCGTGGGTTCGAACCCCACTCCTGACAATTGTTCTTACGTTGCAAGCATGTTATTCTATTTTTGATTCTTAAATTGCGATTTACTAACAGAACGATTCTCTTAGAATTTCATTCGTTAATTTAATTTTTTTTTAGAGCAAAGGTTTAAGAAAAGTGTAGTTGTTGGAAGCAATCACAAAGTATCCTTTCATCTCACTCGTGTTTCTTGGTTCAGGAGTCAGGATGGCCGAGCGGTCTAAGGCGCCAGATTTAAGCTCTGGTTCTCGAAAGAGAGCGTGGGTTCGAACCCCACTCCTGACAATTGTTCTTACGTTGCAAGCATGTTATTCTATTTTTGATTCTTAAATTGCGATTTACTAACAGAACGATTCTCTTAGAATTTCATTCGTTAATTTAATTTTTTTTTTTAAGAGCAAAGGTATAAGAAAAGAGTAGTTGTTGGAAGCAATCACAAAGTATCCTTTCATCTCACTCGTGTTTCTTGGTTCAGGAGTCAGGATGGCCGAGCGGTCTAAGGCGCCAGATTTAAGCTCTGGTTCTCGAAAGAGAGCGTGGGTTCGAACCCCACTCCTGACAATTGTTCTTACGTTGCAAGCATGTTATTCTATTTTTGATTCTTAAATTGCGATTTACTAACAGAACGATTCTCTTAGAATTTCATTCGTTAATTTAATTTTTTTAAGAGCAAAGGTATAAGAAAAGAGTAGTTGTTGGAAGCAATCACAAAGTATCCTTTCATCTCACTCGTGTTTCTTGGTTCAGGAGTCAGGATGGCCGAGCGGTCTAAGGCGCCAGATTTAAGCTCTGGTTCTCGAAAGAGAGCGTGGGTTCGAACCCCACTCCTGACAATTGTTCTTACGTTGCAAGCATGTTATTCTATTTTTGATTCTTAAATTGCGATTTACTAACAGAACGATTCTCTTAGAATTTCATTCGTTAATTTAATTTTTTTTTTAAGAGAGCAAAGGTATAAGAAAAGAGTAGTTGTTGGAAGCAATCACAAAGTATCCTTTCATCTCACTCGTGTTTCTTGGTTCAGGAGTCAGGATGGCCGAGCGGTCTAAGGCGCCAGATTTAAGCTCTGGTTCTCGAAAGAGAGCGTGGGTTCGAACCCCACTCCTGACAATTGTTCTTACGTTGCAAGCATGTTATTCTATTTTTGATTCTTAAATTGCGATTTACTAACAGAACGATTCTCTTAGAATTTCATTCGTTAATTTAATTTTTTAAGAGCAAAGGTATAAGAAAAGAGTAGTTGTTGGAAGCAATCACAAAGTATCCTTTCATCTCACTCGTGTTTCTTGGTTCAGGAGTCAGGATGGCCGAGCGGTCTAAGGCGCCAGATTTAAGCTCTGGTTCTCGAAAGAGAGCGTGGGTTCGAACCCCACTCCTGACAATTGTTCTTACGTTGCAAGCATGTTATTCTATTTTTGATTCTTAAATTGCGATTTACTAACAGAACGATTCTCTTAGAATTTCATTCGTTAATTTAATTTTTTTAAGAGCAAAGGTATAAGAAAAGAGTAGTTGTTGGAAGCAATCACAAAGTATCCTTTCATCTCACTCGTGTTTCTTGGTTCAGGAGTCAGGATGGCCGAGCGGTCTAAGGCGCCAGATTTAAGCTCTGGTTCTCGAAAGAGAGCGTGGGTTCGAACCCCACTCCTGACAATTGTTCTTACGTTGCAAGCATGTTATTCTATTTTTGATTCTTAAATTGCGATTTACTAACAGAACGATTCTCTTAGAATTTCATTCGTTAATTTAATTTTTTAAGAGCAAAGGTATAAGAAAAGAGTAGTTGTTGGAAGCAATCACAAAGTATCCTTTCATCTCACTCGTGTTTCTTGGTTCAGGAGTCAGGATGGCCGAGCGGTCTAAGGCGCCAGATTTAAGCTCTGGTTCTCGAAAGAGAGCGTGGGTTCGAACCCCACTCCTGACAATTGTTCTTACGTTGCAAGCATGTTATTCTATTTTTGATTCTTAAATTGCGATTTACTAACAGAACGATTCTCTTAGAATTTCATTCGTTAATTTAATTTTTTTAAGAGCAAAGGTATAAGAAAAGAGTAGTTGTTGGAAGCAATCACAAAGTATCCTTTCATCTCACTCGTGTTTTTGGTTCAGGAGTCAGGATGGCCGAGCGGTCTAAGGCGCCAGATTTAAGCTCTGGTTCTCGAAAGAGAGCGTGGGTTCGAACCCCACTCCTGACAATTGTTCTTACGTTGCAAGCATGTTATTCTATTTTTGATTCTTAAATTGCGATTTACTAACAGAACGATTCTCTTAGAATTTCATTCGTTAATTTAATTTTTTTTTTAAGAGCAAAGGTATAAGAAAAGAGTAGTTGTTGGAAGCAATCACAAAGTATCCTTTCATCTCACTCTCGTGTTTCTTGGTTCAGGAGTCAGGATGGCCGAGCGGTCTAAGGCGCCAGATTTAAGCTCTGGTTCTCGAAAGAGAGCGTGGGTTCGAACCCCACTCCTGACAATTGTTCTTACGTTGCAAGCATGTTATTCTATTTTTGATTCTTAAATTGCGATTTACTAACAGAACGATTCTCTTAGAATTTCATTCGTTAATTTAATTTTTTAAGAGCAAAGGTATAAGAAAAGAGTAGTTGTTGGAAGCAATCACAAAGTATCCTTTCATCTCACTCGTGTTTCTTGGTTCAGGAGTCAGGATGGCCGAGCGGTCTAAGGCGCCAGATTTAAGCTCTGGTTCTCGAAAGAGAGCGTGGGTTCGAACCCCACTCCTGACAATTGTTCTTACGTTGCAAGCATGTTATTCTATTTTTGATTCTTAAATTGCGATTTACTAACAGAACGATTCTCTTAGAATTTCATTCGTTAATTTAATTTTTTAAGAGCAAAGGTATAAGAAAGAGTAGTTGTTGGAAGCAATCACAAAGTATCCTTTCATCTCACTCGTGTTTCTTGGTTCAGGAGTCAGGATGGCCGAGCGGTCTAAGGCGCCAGATTTAAGCTCTGGTTCTCGAAAGAGAGCGTGGGTTCGAACCCCACTCCTGACAATTGTTCTTACGTTGCAAGCATGTTATTCTATTTTTGATTCTTAAATTGCGATTTACTAACAGAACGATTCTCTTAGAATTTCATTCGTTAATTTAATTTTTTAAGAGCAAAGGTATAAGAAAAGAGTAGTTGTTGGAAGCAATCACAAAGTATCCTTTCATCTCACTCGTGTTTCTTGGTTCAGGAGTCAGGATGGCCGAGCGGTCTAAGGCGCCAGATTTAAGCTCTGGTTCTCGAAAGAGAGCGTGGGTTCGAACCCCACTCCTGACAATTGTTCTTACGTTGCAAGCATGTTATTCTATTTTTGATTCTTAAATTGCGATTTACTAACAGAACGATTCTCTTAGAATTTCATTCGTTAATTTAATTTTTTAAGAGCAAAGGTATAAGAAAAGAGTAGTTGTTGGAAGCAATCACAAAGTATCCTTTCATCTCACTCGTGTTTCTTGGTTCAGGAGTCAGGATGGCCGAGCGGTCTAAGGCGCCAGATTTAAGCTCTGGTTCTCGAAAGAGAGCGTGGGTTCGAACCCCACTCCTGACAATTGTTCTTACGTTGCAAGCATGTTATTCTATTTTTGATTCTTAAATTGCGATTTACTAACAGAACGATTCTCTTAGAATTTCATTCGTTAATTTAATTTTTTTAAGAGCAAAGGTATAAGAAAAGAGTAGTTGTTGGAAGCAATCACAAAGTATCCTTTCATCTCACTCGTGTTTCTTGGTTCAGGAGTCAGGATGGCCGAGCGGTCTAAGGCGCCAGATTTAAGCTCTGGTTCTCGAAAGAGAGCGTGGGTTCGAACCCCACTCCTGACAATTGTTCTTACGTTGCAAGCATGTTATTCTATTTTTGATTCTTAAATTGCGATTTACTAACAGAACGATTCTCTTAGAATTTCATTCGTTAATTTAATTTTTTAAGAGCAAAGGTATAAGAAAAGAGTAGTTGTTGGAAGCAATCACAAAGTATCCTTTCATCTCACTCGTGTTTCTTTTTTTGGTTCAGGAGTCAGGATGGCCGAGCGGTCTAAGGCGCCAGATTTAAGCTCTGGTTCTCGAAAGAGAGGTTGGGTTCGAACCCCCCACTCCTGACAATTGTTCTTACGTTGCAAGCATGTTATTCTATTTTTGATTCTTAAATTGCGATTTACTAACAGAACGATTCTCTTAGAATTTCATTCGTTAATTTAATTTTTTAAGAGCAAAGGTATAAGAAAAGAGTAGTTGTTGGAAGCAATCACAAAGTATCCTTTCATCTCACTCGTGTTTCTTGGTTCAGGAGTCAGGATGGCCGAGCGGTCTAAGGCGCCAGATTTAAGCTCTGGTTCTCGAAAGAGAGCGTGGGTTCGAACCCCACTCCTGACAATTGTTCTTACGTTGCAAGCATGTTATTCTATTTTTGATTCTTAAATTGCGATTTACTAACAGAACGATTCTCTTAGAATTTCATTCGTTAATTTAATTTTTTAAGAGCAAAGGTATAAGAAAAGAGTAGTTGTTGGAAGCAATCACAAAGTATCCTTTCATCTCACTCGTGTTTCTTGGTTCAGGAGTCAGGATGGCCGAGCGGTCTAAGGCGCCAGATTTAAGCTCTGGTTCTCGAAAGAGAGCGTGGGTTCGAACCCCACTCCTGACAATTGTTCTTACGTTGCAAGCATGTTATTCTATTTTTGATTCTTAAATTGCGATTTACTAACAGAACGATTCTCTTAGAATTTCATTCGTTAATTTAATTTTTTTAAGAGCAAAGGTATAAGAAAAGAGTAGTTGTTGGAAGCAATCACAAAGTATCCTTTGTCTCACTCGTGTTTTTTGGTTCAGGAGTCAGGATGGCCGAGCGGTCTAAGGCGCCAGATTTAAGCTCTGGTTCTCGAAAGAGAGCGTGGGTTCGAACCCCACTCCTGACAATTGTTCTTACGTTGCAAGCATGTTATTGTATTTTTGATTCTTAAATTGCGATTCACTAACAGAATTATTCTCTTCAAATTTCATTCATTATTTTAATTTTTTTTAAAAGCAAAGGCATAAGAAAAGAGTATTTGATGGAAGCAATCATAAAGTATCCTTTTATCTCACTCGTGTTTCTTGGTTCAGGAGTCAGGATGGCCGAGCGGTATAAGGCGCCAGATTTAAGCTCTGGTTCTCGAAAGAGAGCGTGGGTTCGAACCCCACTCCTGACAATTGTTCTTACGTTGCAAGCATGTTATTCTATTTTTGATTCTTAAATTGCGATTTACTAACAGAACGATTCTCTTAGAATTTCATTCGTTAATTTAATTTTTTTAAGAGCAAAAGGTATAAGAAAAGAAAAGAGTAGTTGTTGGAAGCAATCACAAAGTATCCTTTCATCTCACTCGTGTTTCTTGGTTCAGGAGTCAGGATGGCCGAGCGGTCTAAGGCGCCAGATTTAAGCTCTGGTTCTCGAAAGAGAGCGTGGGTTCGAACCCCACTCCTGACAATTGTTCTTACGTTGCAAGCATGTTATTCTATTTTTGATTCTTAAATTGCGATTTACTAACAGAACGATTCTCTTAGAATTTCATTCGTTAATTTAATTTTTTTAAG
The DNA here is from genome assembly GCA_019973935.1 of Trichonephila clavipes. Taxonomy (NCBI): domain Eukaryota; kingdom Metazoa; phylum Arthropoda; class Arachnida; order Araneae; family Nephilidae; genus Trichonephila; species Trichonephila clavipes. The sequence goes on along the minus strand of BMAU01007727.1, from coordinate 18,699 downwards.
AGCAAAGGTATAAGAAAAGAGTAGTTGTTGGAAGCAATCACAAAGTATCCTTTCATCTCACTCGTGTTTCTTGGTTCAGGAGTCAGGATGGCCGAGCGGTCTAAGGCGCCAGATTTAAGCTCTGGTTCTCGAAAGAGAGCGTGGGTTCGAACCCCACTCCTGACAATTGTTCTTACGTTGCAAGCATGTTATTCTATTTTTGATTCTTAAATTGCGATTTACTAACTAACAGAACGATTCTCTTAGAATTTCATTCGTTAATTTAATTTTTTAAGAGCAAAGGTATAAGAAAAGAGTAGTTGTTGGAAGCAATCACAAAGTATCCTTTCATCTCACTCGTGTTTTTTTGGTTCAGGAGTCAGGATGGCCGAGCGGTCTAAGGCGCCAGATTTAAGCTCTGGTTCTCGAAAGAGAGCGTGGGTTCGAACCCCACTCCTGACAATTGTTCTTACGTTGCAAGCATGTTATTCTATTTTTGATTCTTAAATTGCGATTTACTAACAGAACGATTCTCTTAGAATTTCATTCGTTAATTTAATTTTTTTAAGAGCAAAGGTATAAGAAAGAGTAGTTGTTGGAAGCAATCACAAAGTATCCTTTCATCTCACTCGTGTTTCTTGGTTCAGGAGTCAGGATGGCCGAGCGGTCTAAGGCGCCAGATTTAAGCTCTGGTTCTCGAAAGAGAGCGTGGGTTCGAACCCCACTCCTGACAATTGTTCTTACGTTGCAAGCATGTTATTCTATTTTTGATTCTTAAATTGCGATTTACTAACAGAACGATTCTCTTAGAATTTCATTCGTTAATTTAATTTTTTAAGAGCAAAGGTATAAGAAAAGAGTAGTTGTTGGAAGCAATCACAAAGTATCCTTTCATCTCACTCGTGTTTTTTTGGTTCAGGAGTCAGGATGGCCGAGCGGTCTAAGGCGCCAGATTTAAGCTCTGGTTCTCGAAAGAGAGCGTGGGTTCGAACCCCACTCCTGACAATTGTTCTTACGTTGCAAGCATGTTATTCTATTTTTGATTCTTAAATTGCGATTTACTAACAGAACGATTCTCTTAGAATTTCATTCGTTAATTTAATTTTTTTAAGAGCAAAGGTATAAGAAAAGAGTAGTTGTTGGAAGCAATCACAAAGTATCCTTTCATCTCACTCGTGTTTCTTGGTTCAGGAGTCAGGATGGCCGAGCGGTCTAAGGCGCCAGATTTAAGCTCTGGTTCTCGAAAGAGAGCGTGGGTTCGAACCCCACTCCTGACAATTGTTCTTACGTTGCAAGCATGTTATTCTATTTTTGATTCTTAAATTGCGATTTACTAACAGAACGATTCTCTTAGAATTTCATTCGTTAATTTAATTTTTTTTAAGAGCAAAGGTATAAGAAAAGAGTAGTTGTTGGAAGCAATCACAAAGTATCCTTTCATCTCACTCGTGTTTCTTGGTTCAGGAGTCAGGATGGCCGAGCGGTCTAAGGCGCCAGATTTAAGCTCTGGTTCTCGAAAGAGAGCGTGGGTTCGAACCCCACTCCTGACAATTGTTCTTACGTTGCAAGCATGTTATTCTATTTTGATTCTTAAATTGCGATTTACTAACAGAACGATTCTCTTAGAATTTCATTCGTTAATTTAATTTTTTAAGAGCAAAGGTATAAGAAAAGAGTAGTTGTTGGAAGCAATCACAAAGTATCCTTTCATCTCACTCGTGTTTCTTGGTTCAGGAGTCAGGATGGCCGAGCGGTCTAAGGCGCCAGATTTAAGCTCTGGTTCTCGAAAGAGAGCGTGGGTTCGAACCCCACTCCTGACAATTGTTCTTACGTTGCAAGCATGTTATTCTATTTTTGATTCTTAAATTGCGATTTACTAACAGAACGATTCTCTTAGAATTTCATTCGTTAATTTAATTTTTTAAGAGCAAAGGTATAAGAAAAGAGTAGTTGTTGGAAGCAATCACAAAGTATCCTTTCATCTCACTCGTGTTTCTTGGTTCAGGAGTCAGGATGGCCGAGCGGTCTAAGGCGCCAGATTTAAGCTCTGGTTCTCGAAAGAGAGCGTGGGTTCGAACCCCACTCCTGACAATTGTTCTTACGTTGCAAGCATGTTATTCTATTTTTGATTCTTAAATTGCGATTTACTAACAGAACGATTCTCTTAGAATTTCATTCGTTAATTTAATTTTTTAAGAGCAAAGGTATAAGAAAAGAGTAGTTGTTGGAAGCAATCACAAAGTATCCTTTCATCTCACTCGTGTTTCTTGGTTCAGGAGTCAGGATGGCCGAGCGGTCTAAGGCGCCAGATTTAAGCTCTGGTTCTCGAAAGAGAGCGTGGGTTCGAACCCCACTCCTGACAATTGTTCTTACGTTGCAAGCATGTTATTCTATTTTTGATTCTTAAATTGCGATTTACTAACAGAACGATTCTCTTAGAATTTCATTCGTTAATTTAATTTTTTTTTAAGAGCAAAGGTATAAGAAAAGAGTAGTTGTTGGAAGCAATCACAAAGTATCCTTTCATCTCACTCGTGTTTCTTGGTTCAGGAGTCAGGATGGCCGAGCGGTCTAAGGCGCCAGATTTAAGCTCTGGTTCTCGAAAGAGAGCGTGGGTTCGAACCCCACTCCTGACAATTGTTCTTACGTTGCAAGCATGTTATTCTATTTTTGATTCTTAAATTGCGATTTACTAACAGAACGATTCTCTTAGAATTTCATTCGTTAATTTAATTTTTTTAAGAGCAAAGGTATAAGAAAAGAGTAGTTGTTGGAAGCAATCACAAAGTATCCTTTCATCTCACTCGTGTTTCTTGGTTCAGGAGTCAGGATGGCCGAGCGGTCTAAGGCGCCAGATTTAAGCTCTGGTTCTCGAAAGAGAGCGTGGGTTCGAACCCCACTCCTGACAATTGTTCTTACGTTGCAAGCATGTTATTCTATTTTTGATTCTTAAATTGCGATTTACTAACAGAACGATTCTCTTAGAATTTCATTCGTTAATTTAATTTTTTAAGAGCAAAGGTATAAGAAAAGAGTAGTTGTTGGAAGCAATCACAAAGTATCCTTTCATCTCACTCGTGTTTCTTGGTTCAGGAGTCAGGATGGCCGAGCGGTCTAAGGCGCCAGATTTAAGCTCTGGTTCTCGAAAGAGAGCGTGGGTTCGAACCCCACTCCTGACAATTGTTCTTACGTTGCAAGCATGTTATTCTATTTTTGATTCTTAAATTGCGATTTACTAACAGAACGATTCTCTTAGAATTTCATTCGTTAATTTAATTTTTTTTTTTTAGAGCAAAGGTATAAGAAAAGAGTAGTTGTTGGAAGCAATCACAAAGTATCCTTTCATCTCACTCGTGTTTCTTGGTTCAGGAGTCAGGATGGCCGAGCGGTCTAAGGCGCCAGATTTAAGCTCTGGTTCTCGAAAGAGAGCGTGGGTTCGAACCCCACTCCTGACAATTGTTCTTACGTTGCAAGCATGTTATTCTATTTTTGATTCTTAAATTGCGATTTACTAACAGAACGATTCTCTTAGAATTTCATTCGTTAATTTAATTTTTTTAAGAGCAAAGGTATAAGAAAAGAGTAGTTGTTGGAAGCAATCACAAAGTATCCTTTCATCTCACTCGTGTTTCTTGGTTCAGGAGTCAGGATGGCCGAGCGGTCTAAGGCGCCAGATTTAAGCTCTGGTTCTCGAAAGAGAGCGTGGGTTCGAACCCCACTCCTGACAATTGTTCTTACGTTGCAAGCATGTTATTCTATTTTTGATTCTTAAATTGCGATTTACTAACAGAACGATTCTCTTAGAATTTCATTCGTTAATTTAATTTTTTTAAGAGCAAAGGTATAAGAAAAGAGTAGTTGTTGGAAGCAATCACAAAGTATCCTTTCATCTCACTCGTGTTTCTTGGTTCAGGAGTCAGGATGGCCGAGCGGTCTAAGGCGCCAGATTTAAGCTCTGGTTCTCGAAAGAGAGCGTGGGTTCGAACCCCACTCCTGACAATTGTTCTTACGTTGCAAGCATGTTATTCTATTTTTGATTCTTAAATTGCGATTTACTAACAGAACGATTCTCTTAGAATTTCATTCGTTAATTTAATTTTTTAAGAGCAAAGGTATAAGAAAAGAGTAGTTGTTGGAAGCAATCACAAAGTATCCTTTCATCTCACTCGTGTTTTTGGTTCAGGAGTCAGGATGGCCGAGCGGTCTAAGGCGCCAGATTTAAGCTCTGGTTCTCGAAAGAGAGCGTGGGTTCGAACCCCACTCCTGACAATTGTTCTTACGTTGCAAGCATGTTATTCTATTTTTGATTCTTAAATTGCGATTTACTAACAGAACGATTCTCTTAGAATTTCATTCGTTAATTTAATTTTTTTAAGAGCAAAGGTATAAGAAAAGAGTAGTTGTTGGAAGCAATCACAAAGTATCCTTTCATCTCACTCGTGTTTCTTGGTTCAGGAGTCAGGATGGCCGAGCGGTCTAAGGCGCCAGATTTAAGCTCTGGTTCTCGAAAGAGAGCGTGGGTTCGAACCCCACTCCTGACAATTGTTCTTACGTTGCAAGCATGTTATTCTATTTTTGATTCTTAAATTGCGATTTACTAACAGAACGATTCTCTTAGAATTTCATTCGTTAATTTAATTTTTTAAGAGCAAAGGTATAAGAAAAGAGTAGTTGTTGGAAGCAATCACAAAGTATCCTTTCATCTCACTCGTGTTTCTTGGTTCAGGAGTCAGGATGGCCGAGCGGTCTAAGGCGCCAGATTTAAGCTCTGGTTCTCGAAAGAGAGCGTGGGTTCGAACCCCACTCCTGACAATTGTTCTTACGTTGCAAGCATGTTATTCTATTTTTGATTCTTAAATTGCGATTTACTAACAGAACGATTCTCTTAGAATTTCATTCGTTAATTTAATTTTTTAAGAGCAAAGGTATAAGAAAAGAGTAGTTGTTGGAAGCAATCACAAAGTATCCTTTCATCTCACTCGTGTTTCTTGGTTCAGGAGTCAGGATGGCCGAGCGGTCTAAGGCGCCAGATTTAAGCTCTGGTTCTCGAAAGAGAGCGTGGGTTCGAACCCCACTCCTGACAATTGTTCTTACGTTGCAAGCATGTTATTCTATTTTTGATTCTTAAATTGCGATTTACTAACAGAACGATTCTCTTAGAATTTCATTCGTTAATTTAATTTTTTAAGAGCAAAGGTATAAGAAAAGAGTAGTTGTTGGAAGCAATCACAAAGTATCCTTTCATCTCACTCGTGTTTCTTGGTTCAGGAGTCAGGATGGCCGAGCGGTCTAAGGCGCCAGATTTAAGCTCTGGTTCTCGAAAGAGAGCGTGGGTTCGAACCCCACTCCTGACAATTGTTCTTACGTTGCAAGCATGTTATTCTATTTTTGATTCTTAAATTGCGATTTACTAACAGAACGATTCTCTTAGAATTTCATTCGTTAATTTAATTTTTTTAAGAGCAAAGGTATAAGAAAAGAGTAGTTGTTGGAAGCAATCACAAAGTATCCTTTCATCTCACTCGTGTTTCTTGGTTCAGGAGTCAGGATGGCCGAGCGGTCTAAGGCGCCAGATTTAAGCTGGTTCTCGAAAGAGAGCGTGGGTTCGAACCCCACTCCTGACAATTGTTCTTACGTTGCAAGCATGTTATTCTATTTTTGATTCTTAAATTGCGATTTACTAACAGAACGATTCTCTTAGAATTTCATTCGTTAATTTAATTTTTTTTAAGAGCAAAGGTATAAGAAAAGAGTAGTTGTTGGAAGCAATCACAAAGTATCCTTTCATCTCACTCGTGTTTCTTGGTTCAGGAGTCAGGATGGCCGAGCGGTCTAAGGCGCCAGATTTAAGCTCTGGTTCTCGAAAGAGAGCGTGGGTTCGAACCCCACTCCTGACAATTGTTCTTACGTTGCAAGCATGTTATTCTATTTTTGATTCTTAAATTGCGATTTACTAACAGAACGATTCTCTTAGAATTTCATTCGTTAATTTAATTTTTTTAAGAGCAAAGGTATAAGAAAAGAGTAGTTGTTGGAAGCAATCACAAAGTATCCTTTCATCTCACTCGTGTTTCTTGGTTCAGGAGTCAGGATGGCCGAGCGGTCTAAGGCGCCAGATTTAAGCTCTGGTTCTCGAAAGAGAGCGTGGGTTCGAACCCCACTCCTGACAATTGTTCTTACGTTGCAAGCATATTATTGTATTTTTGATTCTTAAATTGCGATTCACTAACAGAATTATTCTCTTCAAATTTCATTCATTATTTCAATTTTTTTAAAAGCAAAGGCATAAGAAAAGAGTATTTGATGGAAGCAATCATAAAGTATCCTTTTATCTCATACGTGTTTCTTGGTTCAGGAGTCAGGATGGCCGAGCGGTATAAGGCGCCAGATTTAAGCTCTGGTTCTCGAAAGAGAGCGTGGGTTCGAACCCCACTCCTGACAATTGTTCTTACGTTGCAAGCATGTTATTGTATTTTTTATTCTTAAATTGCGATTTACTAACAGAACGATTCTCTTAGAATTTCATTCGTTAATTTAATTTTTTAAGAGCAAAGGTATAAGAAAAGAGTAGTTGTTGGAAGCAATCACAAAGTATCCTTTCATCTCACTCGTGTTTCTTGGTTCAGGAGTCAGGATGGCCGAGCGGTCTAAGGCGCCAGATTTAAGCTCTGGTTCTCGAAAGAGAGCGTGGGTTCGAACCCCACTCCTGACAATTGTTCTTACGTTGCAAGCATGTTATTCTATTTTTGATTCTTAAATTGCGATTTACTAACAGAACGATTCTCTTAGAATTTCATTCGTTAATTTAATTTTTTTAAGAGCAAAGGTATAAGAAAAGAGTAGTTGTTGGAAGCAATCACAAAGTATCCTTTCATCTCACTCGTGTTTCTTGGTTCAGGAGTCAGGATGGCCGAGCGGTCTAAGGCGCCAGATTTAAGCTCTGGTTCTCGAAAGAGAGCGTGGGTTCGAACCCCACTCCTGACAATTGTTCTTACGTTGCAAGCATGTTATTCTATTTTTGATTCTTAAATTGCGATTTACTAACAGAACGATTCTCTTAGAATTTCATTCGTTAATTTAATTTTTTTAAGAGCAAAGGTATAAGAAAAGAGTAGTTGTTGGAAGCAATCACAAAGTATCCTTTCATCTCACTCGTGTTTCTTGGTTCAGGAGTCAGGATGGCCGAGCGGTCTAAGGCGCCAGATTTAAGCTCTGGTTCTCGAAAGAGAGCGTGGGTTCGAACCCCACTCCTGACAATTGTTCTTACGTTGCAAGCATGTTATTCTATTTTTGATTCTTAAATTGCGATTTACTAACAGAACGATTCTCTTAGAATTTCATTCGTTAATTTAATTTTTTAAGAGCAAAAGTATAAGAAAAGAGTAGTTGTTGGAAGCAATCACAAAGTATCCTTTCATCTCACTCGTGTTTCTTGGTTCAGGAGTCAGGATGGCCGAGCGGTCTAAGGCGCCAGATTTAAGCTCTGGTTCTCGAAAGAGAGCGTGGGTTCGAACCCCACTCCTGACAATTGTTCTTACGTTGCAAGCATGTTATTCTATTTTTGATTCTTAAATTGCGATTTACTAACAGAACGATTCTCTTAGAATTTCATTCGTAAGTTTAATTCTTTTAAGAGCAAAGGTATAAGAAAAGAGTAGTTGTTGGAAGCAATCACAAAGTATCCTTTCATCTCACTCGTGTTTTTTGGTTCAGGAGTCAGGATGGCCGAGCGGTCTAAGGCGCCAGATTTAAGCTCTGGTTCTCGAAAGAGAGCGTGGGTTCGAACCCCACTCCTGACAATTGTTCTTACGTTGCAAGCATGTTATTCTATTTTTGATTCTTAAATTGCGATTTACTAACAGAACGATTCTCTTAGAATTTCATTCGTTAATTTAATTTTTTAAGAGCAAAGGTATAAGAAAAGAGTAGTTGTTGGAAGCAATCACAAAGTATCCTTTCATCTCACTCGTGTTTCTTGGTTCAGGAGTCAGGATGGCCGAGCGGTCTAAGGCGCCAGATTTAAGCTCTGGTTCTCGAAAGAGAGCGTGGGTTCGAACCCCACTCCTGACAATTATTGCAAGCATGTTATTGTATTTTTGATTCTTAAATTGCGATTCACTAACAGAATTATTCTCTTCAAATTTCATTCATTATTTCAATTTTTTTAAAAGCAAAGGCATAAGAAAAGAGTATTTGATGGAAGCAATCATAAAGTATCCTTTTATCTCATACGTGTTTCTTGGTTCAGGAGTCAGGATGGCCGAGCGGTATAAGGCGCCAGATTTAAGCTCTGGTTCTCTCGAAAGAGAGCGTGGGTTCGAACCCCACTCCTGACAATTGTTCTTACGTTGCAAGCACGTTATTCTATTTTTGATTCTTAAATTGCGATTTACTAACAGAACGATTCTCTTAGAATTTCATTCGTTAATTTAATTTTTTAAGAGCAAAGGTATAAGAAAAGAGTAGTTGTTGGAAGCAATCACAAAGTATCCTTTCATCTCACTCGTGTTTCTTGGTTCAGGAGTCAGGATGGCCGAGCGGTCTAAGGCGCCAGATTTAAGCTCTGGTTCTCGAAAGAGAGCGTGGGTTCGAACCCCACTCCTGACAATTGTTCTTACGTTGCAAGCATGTTATTCTATTTTTGATTCTTAAATTGCGATTTACTAACAGAACGATTCTCTTAGAATTTCATTCGTTAATTTAATTTTTTTTTTAAGAGCAAAGGTATAAGAAAAGAGTAGTTGTTGGAAGCAATCACAAAGTATCCTTTCATCTCACTCGTGTTTCTTGGTTAGGAGTCAGGATGGCCGAGCGGTCTAAGGCGCCAGATTTAAGCTCTGGTTCTCGAAAGAGAGCGTGGGTTCGAACCCCACTCCTGACAATTGTTCTTACGTTGCAAGCATGTTATTCTATTTTTGATTCTTAAATTGCGATTTACTAACAGAACGATTCTCTTAGAATTTCATTCGTTAATTTAATTTTTTTTTAAGAGCAAAGGTATAAGAAAAGAGTAGTTGTTGGAAGCAATCACAAAGTATCCTTTCATCTCACTCGTGTTTCTTGGTTCAGGAGTCAGGATGGCCGAGCGGTCTAAGGCGCCAGATTTAAGCTCTGGTTCTCGAAAGAGAGCGTGGGTTCGAACCCCACTCCTGACAATTGTTCTTACGTTGCAAGCATGTTATTCTATTTTTGATTCTTAAATTGCGATTTACTAACAGAACGATTCTCTTAGAATTTCATTCGTTAATTTAATTTTTTAAGAGCAAAGGTATAAGAAAAGAGTAGTTGTTGGAAGCAATCACAAAGTATCCTTTCATCTCACTCGTGTTTCTTGGTTCAGGAGTCAGGATGGCCGAGCGGTCTAAGGCGCCAGATTTAAGCTCTGGTTCTCGAAAGAGAGCGTGGGTTCGAACCCCACTCCTGACAATTGTTCTTACGTTGCAAGCATGTTATTCTATTTTTGATTCTTAAATTGCGATTTACTAACAGAACGATTCTCTTAGAATTTCATTCGTTAATTTAATTTTTTTTTAAGAGCAAAGGTATAAGAAAAGAGTAGTTGTTGGAAGCAATCACAAAGTATCCTTTCATCTCACTCGTGTTTCTTGGTTCAGGAGTCAGGATGGCCGAGCGGTCTAAGGCGCCAGATTTAAGCTCTGGTTCTCGAAAGAGAGCGTGGGTTCGAACCCCACTCCTGACAATTGTTCTTACGTTGCAAGCATGTTATTCTATTTTTGATTCTTAAATTGCGATTTACTAACAGAACGATTCTCTTAGAATTTCATTCATTCGTTAATTTAATTTTTTTAAGAGCAAAGGTATAAGAAAAGAGTAGTTGTTGGAAGCAATCACAAAGTATCCTTTCATCTCACTCGTGTTTCTTTGGTTCAGGAGTCAGGATGGCCGAGCGGTCTAAGGCGCCAGATTTAAGCTCTGGTTCTCGAAAGAGAGCGTGGGTTCGAACCCCACTCCTGACAATTGTTCTTACGTTGCAAGCATGTTATTCTATTTTTGATTCTTAAATTGCGATTTACTAACAGAACGATTCTCTTAGAATTTCATTCGTTAATTTAATTTTTTAAGAGCAAAAGGTATAAGAAAAGAGTAGTTGTTGGAAGCAATCACAAAGTATCCTTTCATCTCACTCGTGTTTCTTGGTTCAGGAGTCAGGATGGCCGAGCGGTCTAAGGCGCCAGATTTAAGCTCTGGTTCTCGAAAGAGAGCGTGGGTTCGAACCCCACTCCTGACAATTGTTCTTACGTTGCAAGCATGTTATTCTATTTTTGATTCTTAAATTGCGATTTACTAACAGAACGATTCTCTTAGAATTTCATTCGTTAATTTAATTTTTTAAGAGCAAAGGTATAAGAAAAGAGTAGTTGTTGGAAGCAATCACAAAGTATCCTTTCATCTCACTCGTGTTTCTTGGTTCAGGAGTCAGGATGGCCGAGCGGTCTAAGGCGCCAGATTTAAGCTCTGGTTCTCGAAAGAGAGCGTGGGTTCGAACCCCACTCCTGACAATTGTTCTTACGTTGCAAGCATGTTATTCTATTTTTGATTCTTAAATTGCGATTTACTAACAGAACGATTCTCTTAGAATTTCATTCGTTAATTTAATTTTTTTTTAAGAGCAAAGGTATAAGAAAAGAGTAGTTGTTGGAAGCAATCACAAAGTATCCTTTCATCTCACTCGTGTTTCTTGGTTCAGGAGTCAGGATGGCCGAGCGGTCTAAGGCGCCAGATTTAAGCTCTGGTTCTCGAAAGAGAGCGTGGGTTCGAACCCCACTCCTGACAATTGTTCTTACGTTGCAAGCATGTTATTCTATTTTTGATTCTTAAATTGCGATTTACTAACAGAACGATTCTCTTAGAATTTCATTCGTTAATTTAATTTTTTAAGAGCAAAGGTATAAGAAAAGAGTAGTTGTTGGAAGCAATCACAAAGTATCCTTTCATCTCACTCGTGTTTCTTGGTTCAGGAGTCAGGATGGCCGAGCGGTCTAAGGCGCCAGATTTAAGCTCTGGTTCTCGAAAGAGAGCGTGGGTTCGAACCCCACTCCTGACAATTGTTCTTACGTTGCAAGCATGTTATTCTATTTTTGATTCTTAAATTGCGATTTACTAACAGAACGATTCTCTTAGAATTTCATTCGTTAATTTAATTTTTTTAAGAGCAAAGGTATAAGAAAAGAGTAGTTGTTGGAAGCAATCACAAAGTATCCTTTCATCTCACTCGTGTTTCTTGGTTCAGGAGTCAGGATGGCCGAGCGGTCTAAGGCGCCAGATTTAAGCTCTGGTTCTCGAAAGAGAGCGTGGGTTCGAACCCCACTCCTGACAATTGTTCTTACGTTGCAAGCATGTTATTCTATTTTTGATTCTTAAATTGCGATTTACTAACAGAACGATTCTCTTAGAATTTCATTCGTTAATTTAATTTTTTTAAGAGCAAAGGTATAAGAAAAGAGTAGTTGTTGGAAGCAATCACAAAGTATCCTTTCATCTCACTCGTGTTTCTTGGTTCAGGAGTCAGGATGGCCGAGCGGTCTAAGGCGCCAGATTTAAGCTCTGGTTCTCGAAAGAGAGCGTGGGTTCGAACCCCACTCCTGACAATTGTTCTTACGTTGCAAGCATGTTATTCTATTTTTGATTCTTAAATTGCGATTTACTAACAGAACGATTCTCTTAGAATTTCATTCGTTAATTTAATTTTTTTAAGAGCAAAGGTATAAGAAAAGAGTAGTTGTTGGAAGCAATCACAAAGTATCCTTTCATCTCACTCGTGTTTCTTGGTTCAGGAGTCAGGATGGCCGAGCGGTCTAAGGCGCCAGATTTAAGCTCTGGTTCTCGAAAGAGAGCGTGGGTTCGAACCCCACTCCTGACAATTGTTCTTACGTTGCAAGCATGTTATTCTATTTTTGATTCTTAAATTGCGATTTACTAACAGAACGATTCTCTTAGAATTTCATTCGTTAATTTAATTTTTTTAAGAGCAAAGGTATAAGAAAAGAGTAGTTGTTGGAAGCAATCACAAAGTATCCTTTCATCTCACTCGTGTTTCTTGGTTCAGGAGTCAGGATGGCCGAGCGGTCTAAGGCGCCAGATTTAAGCTCTGGTTCTCGAAAGAGAGCGTGGGTTCGAACCCCACTCCTGACAATTGTTCTTACGTTGCAAGCATGTTATTCTATTTTTGATTCTTAAATTGCGATTTACTAACAGAACGATTCTCTTAGAATTTCATTCGTTAATTTAATTTTTTAAGAGCAAAGGTATAAGAAAAGAGTAGTTGTTGGAAGCAATCAATCACAAAGTATCCTTTCATCTCACTCGTGTTTCTTGGTTCAGGAGTCAGGATGGCCGAGCGGTCTAAGGCGCCAGATTTAAGCTCTGGTTCTCGAAAGAGAGCGTGGGTTCGAACCCCACTCCTGACAATTGTTCTTACGTTGCAAGCATGTTATTCTATTTTTGATTCTTAAATTGCGATTTACTAACAGAACGATTCTCTTAGAATTTCATTCGTTAATTTAATTTTTTAAGAGCAAAGGTATAAGAAAAGAGTAGTTGTTGGAAGCAATCACAAAGTATCCTTTCATCTCACTCGTGTTTCTTGGTTCAGGAGTCAGGATGGCCGAGCGGTCTAAGGCGCCAGATTTAAGCTCTGGTTCTCGAAAGAGAGCGTGGGTTCGAACCCCACTCCTGACAATTGTTCTTACGTTGCAAGCATGTTATTCTATTTTTGATTCTTAAATTGCGATTTACTAACAGAACGATTCTCTTAGAATTTCATTCGTTAATTTAATTTTTTTTTTAGAGCAAAGGTATAAGAAAAGAGTAGTTGTTGGAAGCAATCACAAAGTATCCTTTCATCTCACTCGTGTTTCTTGGTTCAGGAGTCAGGATGGCCGAGCGGTCTAAGGCGCCAGATTTAAGCTCTGGTTCTCGAAAGAGAGCGTGGGTTCGAACCCCACTCCTGACAATTGTTCTTACGTTGCAAGCATGTTATTGTATTTTTGATTCTTAAATTGCGATTTACTAACAGAACGATTCTCTTAGAATTTCATTCGTTAATTTAATTTTTTTTTTAAGAGCAAAGGTATAAGAAAAGAGTATTTGTTGGAAGCAATCACAAAGTATCCTTTCATCTCACTCGTGTTTCTTGGTTCAGGAGTCAGGATGGCCGAGCGGTCTAAGGCGCCAGATTTAAGCTCTGGTTCTCGAAAGAGAGCGTGGGTTCGAACCCCACTCCTGACAATTGTTCTTACGTTGCAAGCATGTTATTCTATTTTTGATTCTTAAATTGCGATTTACTAACAGAACGATTCTCTTAGAATTTCATTCGTTAATTTAATTTTTTTAAGAGCAAAGGTATAAGAAAAGAGTAGTTGTTGGAAGCAATCACAAAGTATCCTTTCATCTCACTCGTGTTTCTTGGTTCAGGAGTCAGGATGGCCGAGCGGTCTAAGGCGCCAGATTTAAGCTCTGGTTCTCGAAAGAGAGCGTGGGTTCGAACCCCACTCCTGACAATTGTTCTTACGTTGCAAGCATGTTATTCTATTTTTGATTCTTAAATTGCGATTTACTAACAGAACGATTCTCTTAGAATTTCATTCGTTAATTTAATTTTTTTAAGAGCAAAGGTATAAGAAAAGAGTAGTTGTTGGAAGCAATCACAAAGTATCCTTTCATCTCACTCGTGTTTCTTGGTTCAGGAGTCAGGATGGCCGAGCGGTCTAAGGCGCCAGATTTAAGCTCTGGTTCTCGAAAGAGAGCGTGGGTTCGAACCCCACTCCTGACAATTGTTCTTACGTTGCAAGCATGTTATTCTATTTTTGATTCTTAAATTGCGATTTACTAACAGAACGATTCTCTTAGAATTTCATTCGTTAATTTAATTTTTTAAGAGCAAAGGTATAAGAAAAGAGTAGTTGTTGGAAGCAATCACAAAGTATCCTTTCATCTCACTCGTGTTTCTTGGTTCAGGAGTCAGGATGGCCGAGCGGTCTAAGGCGCCAGATTTAAGCTCTGGTTCTCGAAAGAGAGCGTGGGTTCGAACCCCACTCCTGACAATTGTTCTTACGTTGCAAGCATGTTATTCTATTTTTGATTCTTAAATTGCGATTTACTAACAGAACGATTCTCTTAGAATTTCATTCGTTAATTTAATTTTTTTAAGAGCAAAGGTATAAGAAAAGAGTAGTTGTTGGAAGCAATCACAAAGTATCCTTTCATCTCACTCGTGTTTCTTGGTTCAGGAGTCAGGATGGCCGAGCGGTCTAAGGCGCCAGATTTAAGCTCTGGTTCTCGAAAGAGAGCGTGGGTTCGAACCCCACTCCTGACAATTGTTCTTACGTTGCAAGCATGTTATTCTATTTTTGATTCTTAAATTGCGATTTACTAACAGAACGATTCTCTCTTAGAATTTCATTCGTTAATTTAATTTTTTAAGAGCAAAGGTATAAGAAAAGAGTAGTTGTTGGAAGCAATCACAAAGTATCCTTTCATCTCACTCGTGTTTCTTGGTTCAGGAGTCAGGATGGCCGAGCGGTCTAAGGCGCCAGATTTAAGCTCTGGTTCTCGAAAGAGAGCGTGGGTTCGAACCCCACTCCTGACAATTGTTCTTACGTTGCAAGCATGTTATTCTATTTTTGATTCTTAAATTGCGATTTACTAACAGAACGATTCTCTTAGAATTTCATTCGTTAATTTAATTTTTTTAAGAGCAAAGGTATAAGAAAAGAGTAGTTGTTGGAAGCAATCACAAAGTATCCTTTCATCTCACTCGTGTTTCTTGGTTCAGGAGTCAGGATGGCCGAGCGGTCTAAGGCGCCAGATTTAAGCTCTGGTTCTCGAAAGAGAGCGTGGGTTCGAACCCCACTCCTGACAATTGTTCTTACGTTGCAAGCATGTTATTCTATTTTTGATTCTTAAATTGCGATTTACTAACAGAACGATTCTCTTAGAATTTCATTCGTTAATTTAATTTTTTTAAGAGCAAAGGTATAAGAAAAGAGTAGTTGTTGGAAGCAATCACAAAGTATCCTTTCATCTCACTCGTGTTTCTTGGTTCAGGAGTCAGGATGGCCGAGCGGTCTAAGGCGCCAGATTTAAGCTCTGGTTCTCGAAAGAGAGCGTGGGTTCGAACCCCACTCCTGACAATTGTTCTTACGTTGCAAGCATGTTATTCTATTTTTGATTCTTAAATTGCGATTTACTAACAGAACGATTCTCTTAGAATTTCATTCGTTAATTTAATTTTTTAAGAGCAAAGGTATAAGAAAAGAGTAGTTGTTGGAAGCAATCACAAAGTATCCTTTTCATCTCACTCGTGTTTTTGGTTCAGGAGTCAGGATGGCCGAGCGGTCTAAGGCGCCAGATTTAAGCTCTGGTTCTCGAAAGAGAGCGTGGGTTCGAACCCCACTCCTGACAATTGTTCTTACGTTGCAAGCATGTTATTCTATTTTTGATTCTTAAATTGCGATTTACTAACAGAACGATTCTCTTAGAATTTCATTCGTTAATTTAATTTTTTAAGAGCAAAGGTATAAGAAAAGAGTAGTTGTTGGAAGCAATCACAAAGTATCCTTTCATCTCACTCGTGTTTCTTGGTTCAGGAGTCAGGATGGCCGAGCGGTCTAAGGCGCCAGATTTAAGCTCTGGTTCTCGAAAGAGAGCGTGGGTTCGAACCCCACTCCTGACAATTGTTCTTACGTTGCAAGCATGTTATTCTATTTTTGATTCTTAAATTGCGATTTACTAACAGAACGATTCTCTTAGAATTTCATTCGTTAATTTAATTTTTTAAGAGCAAAGGTATAAGAAAAGAGTAGTTGTTGGAAGCAATCACAAAGTATCCTTTCATCTCACTCGTGTTTCTTGGTTCAGGAGTCAGGATGGCCGAGCGGTCTAAGGCGCCAGATTTAAGCTCTGGTTCTCGAAAGAGAGCGTGGGTTCGAACCCCACTCCTGACAATTGTTCTTACGTTGCAAGCATGTTATTCTATTTTTGATTCTTAAATTGCGATTTACTAACAGAACGATTCTCTTAGAATTTCATTCGTTAATTTAATTTTTTAAGAGCAAAGGTATAAGAAAAGAGTAGTTGTTGGAAGCAATCACAAAGTATCCTTTCATCTCACTCGTGTTTCTTGGTTCAGGAGTCAGGATGGCCGAGCGGTCTAAGGCGCCAGATTTAAGCTCTGGTTCTCGAAAGAGAGCGTGGGTTCGAACCCCACTCCTGACAATTGTTCTTACGTTGCAAGCATGTTATTCTATTTTTGATTCTTAAATTGCGATTTACTAACAGAACGATTCTCTTAGAATTTCATTCGTTAATTTAATTTTTTAAGAGCAAAGGTATAAGAAAAGAGTAGTTGTTGGAAGCAATCACAAAGTATCCTTTCATCTCACTCGTGTTTCTTGGTTCAGGAGTCAGGATGGCCGAGCGGTCTAAGGCGCCAGATTTAAGCTCTGGTTCTCGAAAGAGAGCGTGGGTTCGAACCCCACTCCTGACAATTGTTCTTACGTTGCAAGCATGTTATTCTATTTTTGATTCTTAAATTGCGATTTACTAACAGAACGATTCTCTTAGAATTTCATTCGTTAATTTAATTTTTTTTAAGAGCAAAGGTATAAGAAAAGAGTAGTTGTTGGAAGCAATCACAAAGTATCCTTTCATCTCACTCGTGTTTCTTGGTTCAGGAGTCAGGATGGCCGAGCGGTCTAAGGCGCCAGATTTAAGCTCTGGTTCTCGAAAGAGAGCGTGGGTTCGAACCCCACTCCTGACAATTGTTTGCTTACGTTGCAAGCATGTTATTCTATTTTTGATTCTTAAATTGCGATTTACTAACAGAACGATTCTCTTAGAATTTCATTCGTTAATTTAATTTTTTTTAAGAGCAAAGGTATAAGAAAAGAGTAGTTGTTGGAAGCAATCACAAAGTATCCTTTCATCTCACTCGTGTTTCTTGGTTCAGGAGTCAGGATGGCCGAGCGGTCTAAGGCGCCAGATTTAAGCTCTGGTTCTCGAAAGAGAGCGTGGGTTCGAACCCCACTCCTGACAATTGTTCTTACGTTGCAAGCATGTTATTCTATTTTTGATTCTTAAATTGCGATTTACTAACAGAACGATTCTCTTAGAATTTCATTCGTTAATTTAATTTTTTTAAGAGCAAAGGTATAAGAAAAGAGTAGTTGTTGGAAGCAATCACAAAGTATCCTTTCATCTCACTCGTGTTTCTTGGTTCAGGAGTCAGGATGGCCGAGCGGTCTAAGGCGCCAGATTTAAGCTCTGGTTCTCGAAAGAGAGCGTGGGTTCGAACCCCACTCCTGACAATTGTTCTTACGTTGCAAGCATGTTATTCTATTTTTGATTCTTAAATTGCGATTTACTAACAGAACGATTCTCTTAGAATTTCATTCGTTAATTTAATTTTTTTAAGAGAAAAGGTATAAGAAAAGAGTAGTTGTTGGAAGCAATCACAAAGTATCCTTTAGTCTCACTCGTGTTTCTTGGTTCAGGAGTCAGGATGGCCGAGCGGTCTAAGGCGCCAGATTTAAGCTCTGGTTCTCGAAAGAGAGCGTGGGTTCGAACCCCACTCCTGACAATTGTTGCAAGCACGTTATTGTATTTTTGATTCTTAAATTGCGATTCACTAACAGAATTATTCTCTTCAAATTTCATTCATTATTTTAATTTTTTTAAAAGCAAAGGCATAAGAAAAGAGTATTTGATGGAAGCAATCATAAAGTATCCTTTTATCTCACACGTGTTTCTTGGTTCAGGAGTCAGGATGGCCGAGCGGTATAAGGCGCCAGCTTAAACTCTGGTTCTCTAAAGGGAGCGTGGGTTCGAACCCCACTCTTGACAGTTGTTCCAACGTTGTAAGCACGTTATTCTATTTTTGATTCTTAAATTGCGATTTACTAACAGAACGATTCTCTTAGAATTTCATTCGTTAATTTAATTTTTTAAGAGCAAAGGTATAAGAAAAGAGTAGTTGTTGGAAGCAATCACAAAGTATCCTTTCATCTCACTCGTGTTTCTTGGTTCAGGAGTCAGGATGGCCGAGCGGTCTAAGGCGCCAGATTTAAGCTCTGGTTCTCGAAAGAGAGCGTGGGTTCGAACCCCACTCCTGACAATTGTTCTTACGTTGCAAGCATGTTATTCTATTTTTGATTCTTAAATTGCGATTTACTAACAGAACGATTCTCTTAGAATTTCATTCGTTAATTTAATTTTTTTAAGAGCAAAGGTATAAGAAAAGAGTAGTTGTTGGAAGCAATCACAAAGTATCCTTTCATCTCACTCGTGTTTCTTGGTTCAGGAGTCAGGATGGCCGAGCGGTCTAAGGCGCCAGATTTAAGCTCTGGTTCTCGAAAGAGAGCGTGGGTTCGAACCCCACTCCTGACAATTGTTCTTACGTTGCAAGCATGTTATTCTATTTTTGATTCTTAAATTGCGATTTACTAACAGAACGATTCTCTTAGAATTTCATTCGTTAATTTAATTTTTTAAGAGCAAAGGTATAAGAAAAGAGTAGTTGTTGGAAGCAATCACAAAGTATCCTTTCATCTCACTCGTGTTTTTTGGTTCAGGAGTCAGGATGGCCGAGCGGTCTAAGGCGCCAGATTTAAGCTCTGGTTCTCGAAAGAGAGCGTGGGTTCGAACCCCACTCCTGACAATTGTTCTTACGTTGCAAGCATGTTATTCTATTTTTGATTCTTA
>BMAU01007726.1:0-26774 GCA_019973935.1 Trichonephila clavipes | reverse complement strand
GGGTTCCAGTCTAGAAATTTGAAAAAATAGATATTTTTTTTCATATATTCAAAACTAAACATTTAAGATTATGTACTTTTTTAAGAGAGATTTTCAAAATTATAATGATATTTGGATATATAGGTATTTTAATGGTGTATCATTTAAAGTTGTTCGGTCGAAACACGCAATTGAAATTGCAAATTTTTAAGAAGTTTGTAATATTAATGGATGCTTCATTCCCATTTTAAAAATGTTGATCCTAAGGGAATAAATATCGGTCGAGAAGCTCATGCGTTCGCCATTAAACATGATGATATCTGAATAGAGTGCTCAGAAAAACGAACTGTAAGATAAGAACTGTCCGTTTGGAGAAATGAACTTCTGGAAATGCGTTTTTTTAAAGCAGAAGAACGCCTAATGTATAGAACAGAGATGGCAAGTTGAAAGAAAATTAAGTATAAAGTTCCAATCTGCTGGAACCGAAACTTCAAACGCGTTTTTCTCGAAACTACTTTTTTCGAGAATCTTGTTATGATATCTCAAGCTCTAATGAATCTATTTACTTAACATTTTATATATATATATGTGAAACTTATTAATATAATACTCTATCACACCAAGTATATTGTATTAAAATCTTAATTTTTACTATTTTTAAAACAATTCTAAAAAAATAAACTGCTAAAAAAAGGATTTTTTTTTCAGACAGTCGTTATTTGCCAAAAAAAAATTTTTTTTCACCATTTTAAGGTTTGGACTATAGTAAAATTTTTTTTGGATAAATAATTCGTTTTATTTTTTCAAAAATTACTAGGAGGGTTACAATTATGACAGGCAGGGCATGCCATTTTTTGAGAACCCCCATTTCATCAGCTTGTGACTTTTTTAATTTTTAATTCTTTCATTGGAATTTTTTTTTGTATTTTTTAAATGTAAATGAATTTCTTATAAAATAGTAACTCGTAAAAATATATTGTTTTATTGCACCTGATAAAATACCTAAAATTTCTACTTCTAAACTAGAATATCCCCTTAAGGTAGATATACAGTTTGAAAAGATTAAATTCTGCAGAAAATAAAAAAAATAAACGCATTTTTAATAAAATTTATATTATTCTCGTTATTTTTCCAGCGTTTTTATTGTATTAAAATGAAATTTAAAATGTATATTTATAATAATAAATTTTGTTTTTTAGTTATTATTTTGATAGAAGTATAATTAAAATGGTTATTCTCAGCATAATTCTTCAATGTGTATAAAATTCAGATACGTAGGTGTGAAAATGATGGAGAATATCGCGTCGTCTTAGAATTTTTTTTAGCATTTTACGAGTGCATGAGCTTAAAATGGTGAAATAAATTTTTCCCCAGATTTTTTTTATAAAGGGCATTAAGTGGAGAAATATAAAATTACGTGTAACTAAAAAAATAATCTTCAAAATTGGTTGAAAAATTACTGTTTTTAGAGCCCTTGTATCAACGAAGTTATTATATAAAATTTGCTCTTAAAAAAATGGTATCCCACATTTTCTTAAAAAATAAAAAAAAAAACCTAAATACTTTTTTATATTAATTAAAAATATCTTAGGAATTTTTCCCCGCGTATTAAATGCTATATTGTCTTGCAAAACTTAGACTAACATGCAAAACTGTAATGAGTCACAAAAATTAAAACATTTTTAAAAATCCACAAGAAGTTGTTTCGAATATTTATGATTCATACAGGTGTTTTAGGAAAAAGTTTTAGTTACTTAAGTGAAAAATTCTAAGATTAAGTTTCTGATTACTTCATGCAAATAACGCAAAACATAAATTTGTTTTCGTAGCCTTTTTTTTTTTTAAAAAAAATCTCAATACAGTTTTTGAAGAGGGAGAATATTATTTTTTTCTCCTTGTGAAAATGAAAGGAACTTAAAGTGATTGAAGTTTCAAGGAGATAAAAATTTATATTTAATTGATAATTCTCTACGTGGTGAAATGATGTCAAGTGTTTCAAAAATTTCTTTCACCAATTTAATTAATTATGTCAAAAGGGAAAATGTTTCGGAAAGACTTGAAAGTATTTTAAAATAAATTTGAATTTCATGTCGTTTTTTCATACTCTTTACCTAAATTTTCTAAAGAAAAAACCTTTTGCATTTCTCCCCCTCTAAATAACCTAAACTTTTCGAAACATTTTTTCCCTTACTTTTAACACCTTTTCTTACTAATTTGTTTTAACTTATTTTCTTTTTCTATTTCACTTTTTCCTTCGTTTTTTTTTCCCTTTTATTAATTACATTCTGCAAACTTTTTTAAATAGTTTTTTTTTAAATAAATTATTATTTAGATTTTTTTTATACATTTTTTGGGTTTTTTTTAAAGTTATTTGTTATAAAAACTAGGGAATGGTGACAGAGTTGCAAGTTTGAAATCATTTATTTTTTTTCAAAGGAAGGAAAACATTTAAGGAAAAATTTACAAAACAACTCACAAATATCAACCTGTGTATTCGACTGATTAATTAAATAATTACAATCAGTTACAAAGAGATCTTAAGATTAAAATTTTAAAGATAGGCTTTTCTCATAAGACATTTCACACAAGGTTTAATGATGTTTTTGCAAGCTTAACCAGTAAGTAAATACAAGTTATTATGTGTATCGATGGAGATGAATTATAGGCTTGATTATTTCATTTTTAAATTTTAACTTCAAAAATCACCTTAAAAATATCAGAAAACATTTAAATATGAAACCATATGTATTAAACATGTACATTAATATCAAAACTTTAATTTGATTTTAAATTTTTGAAATCAATTATATGTACTAAACAATGATATTACAACTTTGTAAAACATTTCGTAATGTAATAATTTTATATATATTGTTTTACTGTTTTGCATATTTTTTTATATTAATACAAATGCAAATGAATAACATGGAAATACCATTAAAATTAACAAAGAAAAAGTAATATCAGTATTTGCAGACAATAATAAACTTTTTTAATATAATATATTTGAATTAATGTAATGAGAATATGTTTAAAAGTGTATTAATTATATATGTTACCTTTATAGAGTATAATTCAGTTATTTCATAGAATAATCAGTTATTTCATGAAATAACTAGACAACTCAGTTAAAGTACATAATAGATAAACAAATTCCTACTTTAACTCTGTGAAATAAATTCTATGAAATAACAAATTATAGACCATTAGAAATAAAAATTTAAAAAATTTAAAGGTTTTTTTTCATTAATTGATATCTAGAATCTCGCGAAAAATAATTGTACCCCTCTTGCAAATAATTAATTAATTAATAACTTGGCACAATAAGAATGCATATTTTATTATTGCTCAAATTTCTAGCATTAGTTAAACAGTAAGGAAAAACAAAATGGAATATGTTGCAGAAATAGATATATGTAAATATTATCAAAAAATATGTGCTGGGAAGAAAACCGTTGCTCCATAAAAACATTGCGTAAACTTTTCAGACAAAAATGTGAGATAATATTATTTTAAATTTTATGAAATATCTTTACTTTACTTTTCATTACCTATCAGAGCATAGATTGCTGTGATATCCCTTAAACTAGCATTGTATATATTGCTTTTTAAACAAGCACACTCTTTACTTTTACACGCTTTTTTTACGTAATCTCATCTTAAATCATTGTCTAGTGCTGCAATTTTGAGATGTTGCAACTGATTGAAGCGTTTTACAAATATTATGAATTTCTTCAATGGACATGAATTCTTACTCGCGTATATTAAACTGATATCAAGAGAACAATTGTTTTAGTTGGTCTTTTCTTATTCCTAAATCCTTTCAAAGAACTTTTGAATGCAGTACTTCATACTTTAATGGTCAAATAATCGTTATTCTATAGAATACCTAGTTAAATCGTAGAATTCAATATTTTTATGTACTTTAACCTGACTTCTCTAGTTATTTCATGACATACTTAGTTATTTTATGAAATAACGTATTTTACACTTTAAAGGTAACATATATATATATATATATATATATATATATATATATATATATATATATATATATATATATATAAATGGGTGTACTTTAATTTAACCAGGAATTTTGACCTATTGTGAGATTGTAGCTATATAAATTGTTCTTTTAGGATATGAAAACTCAGTAAATTAGTAGATTTTTCGCAAATTTAAAATTCCAAAATATTAATTACAATTTTCAAAAATACAGTACTGGGTCACTTATTGATACTTCCTCGGTTTGATTCAGCAATTGGGGAATGATGGCTGAGTTTAGAAATGTTCAAATGTAAGAAAGTTGTTCAATAAGTAAAAAGACTAATTTTACTGCCGCAAAACCACTCATTGGAATGTTACTGTGTCATAAGGAAAGTCTGTCTGTATTAACAAAATATACCGGTAGATGGCGTGTATAGACTCGTTTTCTTGAGTATCACATGATCGAACTGAAGCATGTTTGTGGGTGCCTAGTTGTCGAAATGGATGCAAAATCTTCAAAAATCAGCATCGGAGACGTTTGATATGATACAATATGATTAAAGACTGAAAAAAGAAGGCAACAATATCTTAAAACGCTTTATTACAGCAGACGAAGTATTACTATGATACACCCATAAAACAACAAAGCAGTGAATGGAAACATCCATCTTCACCTACTCTCAAGAACGCATAAACTGAGAAATCAGCTGGTAAATTTATGACCATATTTTTTTAATATGAAGGAATTGTGTATCAACACGCAGTCGAACCCGGTACTACCGTAAACGACTCGTACTACACGAATGTCTTGCGAACAATGGTACAGCACGTTAAAAGGAAACGTCCATTGGTTCGAATTGGCTTCCTTTTTGCACCATGAGAATGCCCGACCACATATTGCTCGTTGCATACTGGATATTTCGCAGCAGAACAACGTAGTTATTACACAACATCCTGCATACAGTCCTGAACTCACTCCACGTGATTTCTGGCTGTTTCCTCAACTTAAGAAACCATTACGAGGCAAACGTTTTGCAAGCAACAAAGCATATGTAAAGGCTTCGGAGGCGGTTTTGAAACAGTTCTCACAAAACGGATTTTTACATGTTTTTAAGAAGTAGACAGAACTTTGGGATAAATGCATTAAGCGCCACGGAAGTTATTTTTTAAAAAAGAAACATGTCAATGATACCGATTAACGGTATTTTGTTTTTTAAAGGTTTAGTCTTATTACTTATTGAACACCCCTCGTACATTGTTCTCCATACTACTTACGTACTTCTACGTTGTACTACTTACACTTATCCGTAACCAAAACCTTTGGTTATTCATTATTTTATAGAAAAATAACTTTATTTTGAATCTTAAATCATATAACCAAAATTATCTTATTTATTTTTTCTTTTCTCCACACCTCAAATCATCTTTTAGGTTCTGCTTAACAACGGTTTTTCACTTTCATGTAATCGCTATCTCCCCTGTTACATAGAAGTAATCATTTTTAAGTCATACAATTCCCTAAATATTACCAGGTTTTTTTTTTAAATATTCTTGTGTCGTCTCTCTCGTAATAAAATCTTTTTTTAATTCCATCCTTTCTGAAATATATTTATATATAATAATTTTTTTAGATTCACTAACTAGCTCTGAGGAGAAAGAACTTTTGTATATATTATGATTTGTTACCAACATAATAAATAAATTGTTTAAAATGGGTGTACGTAGAAGTTTATTAATATGATAGGATTTATTAAAACATTTAATGAGAAACTATAATGTTTTTGCAGAAATATGGAATAATGATAGTCTTCATAGATTTTTCAAATTGTGTGATATGATTTATTCATATGTGTGATTTGTTTTAAAAATATTTTAAAGAAACTACTTTTAACTCGATAAAACATAATTTGTGAAATTAATTTCAGAACATTTTTCTTAATATGCATACATTAAACTGGTTATCTTATGTAATATTTACTGCTTTTTCTCCAATAAACCTTATAAGTTTTCGTACGAATCAATATTGACTGGAGAACAATAATTGTCTTATTAAGTATTATATTTGTTCTTTATAGAATTCATAAACTATAATTGGGATCTTATTTACTACTTTATATTATTCCATACTATTAATGTATCAATCATTCTATAAATGAATACATTATTACAAAAATTAATGAAAAAATGCCTTAATTAAAAATTTTTGCATAATTTCCCTAAAACAGTGGTTCTTAAACTGTGGTCTAAATCGAACTGTTTTTTCGGACTTCTTAATCCTTTTTTTTAGAGCATTAAGTGTTAAGTCACTTTTACTTTGCTTCTGTCTAAGCTCACAATAAATTTAGGTTGATTTATACAGTACAGTTTTACCAATAATACAAGTTCTTAAAATATGCCACATATTCACATAGCTGGCTCATTTTCGCAGATATAATTATTCTTCGAAACTGTCTACAAATTTTTGTATCCCAAGTTACTAGCATAATTTTAGCATATGGAAGCTTAAATCTGGATTATTTTTCCATATTAGTGGTTTATTCTGATTCTCAGTTTGATGAGCATCAACAACGTCATAAATAACCCAAATGACATTTTGACATTTTCTAATATATATTCGAAATCCTAATTTCCTTGTCATCATAAGTTTAACTTTAATGCCATTTCTGTAAACAGACAGAGCTACAGAAAGAGCTAAATAGTGCCAGTTGAAATTTATACTCCGCACTATATTAATTTCTTTGAAAAAATACTTTGTCTTTGCTGTTGGCTTATAGTTCTAAATGAATTGGATCAAATTAATAAAAGATGGTAAATTATGCTTTTTCAAGTTTCAAACAAACTTAAATGTCTTTTGTTTAATGTTAGTTAAAGTTTCCACACATTCTTTCTAATTGAAGTCTATATTTTCAATGAAAAACACTGCCCAAAATAGATCTTGAAGTTTTGAATTCCTCCAATAATTTTTCAATCGTTTTGAGACACCTAAACTCCATTCAGCCGATGCTGTGAATACAGGTAAAATAAAAAATAACAAAAAAGGAAAATGTCCTTATGAAAATTTTGGTTTAGTCTGTGTTTATAAAACTATTTGAGTAATAAATCTATTAGAACATCACAACCGTCTAATTACTCATTGACAATTTTGTAATATTTGTGAAAAAATGCTTCTTGTATATTTACATCAGATATCTTGCGCTATCTGTATTTGAAAATTCAGAGTTAAGTCTCCTTAAAATCTTCTATGTGAATACATACAGACCTTTTTTATCAAAATATTTTATAAAATTAAATAAAAGAAAAATCTTTTCCAGGTACTACCAAATTGGTATTCTCTAGAGGATTTTTCTCTGTCTCTCACCATTGTTGTGTGAGCTACCTTCCACTCGTGAGGGAACTCTAAAATAGATAGAACCATCAAAAATTAATCATCGCTACCTTAAAAAAGTTTCAGCTATTTTAAGCACATTGACTGTTTCACACAAGATTAGAAAAAGTGCAGTGACTTTTTCTGTGGTTGCCTCCCGAACAAAACAAAATCAGTCGCTCAATAACCAGCACCATATAAGCTTTTTTTAATATTAACATATTGAAATTATTTTAAGAATCTTATTTTTGAATCTTTATTTTTAATTTAATTTATGCCATTTCCCTATACCAAATGTAATGGTTAATTTCATGTACTGTGATAAGTATGCATATCTCTATTTTAGGTTCCTATCAAGTGACATTTCTATTAGTTATTTTTTAAACGGAAAAAATGAAAGAAATATTATTTTAGATGACAAAATTCAGTAGGGCCTTTTAAAAAAATTGCATTGTAATTCTTAATTTTAGGTGGCTACATTGATATAAATTATATATTTTCTGCAATCGTGAATTGCACGGAACACAGCGGTATGTACTAGTTTCTACGTTAAAGCTAGTGTCTGCTACAATAAGCTGAGGCCCTCTGCACCACCCTAAGTAAACTTGTTATAAGCAAAATCTAGACCTATAAAACAACTGTATTTTAAAGTTTATACTTCTCAAGTAGCCTTATGTTGTGAGACGCGCAAATTTGAAAAGCTAGGTACCAATTCTGGTAAAGTCTGCGAGAGACTATCTAAAGACCGAGGGGAAAATACCAAATCCAAAAACCTACATTGTACAACTTCAAAGTGTGACATTAATAAATAATCAAATATCCTTCCGGGAACAATAATGCTTGAAAAATGAGCTTCTGTGGCCACGTGAAATTTACCGCTGATACATCTCACACTAATAGATATATTGTAAAATTATGGGTTGTATAGATACTCGGTGGCCTTCATCATGCTCTCTTTTTATAGATTCGATACAAATAAATGGTGTTCGCATCTTGCACAAAACGCTGGAAGTTGTATTTAAGTCTAGAAATATGCTCTTGAGAATTTCTGGACTCAAGTTTTGAGAACTCTGGCCAATTTCTTATCACGTTAATTTATTAATTAGCAATTGCTTGTTTAAATTGACTACAGTTTAATTTCTCCGACTACTGGAGGTACAGGGGGATAAATACCACAAAGTACTGAAGCATATAAACGAGCGAAGTGTGGAATTTGACATGTGCGCTTATTATACTTTTTTCACACATTTAAAAAACACACAGTTGCGTGTACCCTTACTAAATGAGTACTGAAAATGTATCTTTTTAAGCACTAATTTTACTTTCACTTAAAAATTTGTCAGGTGTGAATCTGTCTACTTATAATTGACCGTATACCCTGACGGTAAGAATCCCAACAAAAAAAGAGAAAAAAAATATTGTAAGCTAATGAAATTGGAACAGAGCAATTGCCTAGTTAACATGTTTAATTGATTTAATTTTCAAGATCACAGATTAATTTAAGCTCATGAAAACACATTTCAAGTGTGAAAAGCTGTTACATTAATAGCCAGTGCAACCGCCAGAATTATGAATGCAAGTCTGCAAGCGTGCATGCATTGTGTCATACATGTACGAATGTCACTTTGTAATATGGAATTCAATGCTTGTTGTGTCAATACAGAGACGTTCAGTGCTAGGGATGGATGATGCTGGAGTTGTCGTCCAATGATATTAGGAAAGTGAAGTAGGGAAAGAGCGATTAAAAATATTTCTAAATAATCTAGAACTTAAAATTTGCTGTTTAAAAATCGAAAAATGATGTATTTAGAATAATCAAATAAATTAAGGTATGGTTTTATATTATATTAAAAAATACTATTTTATAAATCATAGATGTAACTATCGTTATTTGGAATTTTCTGAAAATGCATGTTTTGGTAATTCTGGTACACTTTTGTCAAAATTTAGTTTACTTATAGTGCGGATATTTTACGTATTAAACAATTCCCAAATTTTGAATAGGATGAATGAATTTTTCTTTCAAAAAAAGATTCATAAATTTTTTGATACGGCACATTTTCTGTATATAATTTAAAGACAATTTGAATAAAACAAATGTATAAAAAAATAAATAAACCTTTTAAAATTTATTTTGTTTAAATTTAACTACCTTTACAAGATGGACGGTTATATTTTCAAATCCTATGTAAACTTTGAAGCTATATATATATATATAGTGGATTGTATGGAAAATATACCTAAATGTAAGAACATTAATCGAAAATAAAAATATAAACGTTATTCATTGTTAATTGCTCATAAAGATTTATTTATAATTTAATATGAATTTTTTTTACATTAACAGGTACAGACATACACAGATACTTCAATGCAAAATTATTACTTTCATTTCTTGTAATTTAAGTGAGAACCATTTCAATTTGCTGTAAGAAAAACTAATTTTTCCTTGCCGCAAACTTCCTAGATTCCTTAAGTATAAAATGAATTGAATTTCAGAGCAGTTAGACTTTGTTCGAAGGAGACATTAAATATTACCAAGAAATCTTTAGTCTTTTGGACTTATACTAGGTTTTTATTCACCGTAGTAGAAAACGAAAATCCCTTAGATTAAATACAAGTGAATTATACATTTTAAGGAGTGCAGTAAGTTAAAAATAGATAAATACTCATGTTATTGTTTTCTAATTAACAGTATTTGTGTGAAACTATTTTGATTATCATTTACCTTAATTGAACCTTGTACTTTTCCAAATTTATTTTTATGTATACTTAGAGTCGAATTATTTTCTATTTATTCACAAAATCTTTTCACTCGTGTAACAAAAGGAGAAAATTAATTATTGTATCAAACTAATTTTTAATTTATTAATTCACAATCTCATTTGCATAGTCACGCAGGAAATAAATTTAAAATCTAATTTCAGATATATTTGGCAAAGAAACATGCTTTCACTGTATAGAATGTTGAGAAGTATCCAGAATATTCTGTGTCAAGGAAAAGAAAGCGAACACTACTGTAACGATCCCTTTTCCCACTCTACACTTCTGCAAGAGTGGTATCGGAGATCCTATTGATATGCATTAGCTCCAACATTTAGAAGCAATTTCTTCCCAGTGCGTCGTCATTTGTCTGGCCTGAATTTCAAAAGTATCGAACCAGAAAGTGTCGAGTTGTTTTGCATGCTTCGGATTCATCGCGTGTCCTTTTTTTCCCCTTTGGGGGACGAAAGAGATAAAGGAAATAAGATGCGCATGGTATATCCTTGTGATTTCGAACGAAAATGTCATTTTACAGTCACTTCTTGAAAGTTTTGCTCGTAGAATTCCAATGCTATTTATTTCTTGGTTTGAATTTCACGTTTTAAGAAGAGCTTCATTTAGAATAAATTGATGGAGAGTGCTCTTTTTTTCAAATAGGAAATTTTATTTTTGCTGAAATGCTGTATTTGTATCCTACTTAACTCTTTATCTACCGCATGATTTACGGTAGTTTTTTTCATGCAGTATTTTTTTAATCACTTCATTGAAAATTAAGGGATATGCATAAACAAAATACTCAATATTGGGAAACTTAATTAGATAGATCTAATTAATTAGTTAAATATATTCAACTGTAAAATTAATTATACACTATGATCACTTAAAATAACTAGTCAAATCGTTTTCTATGGTCTTCATTAACAAAGAAAAAATAAAACAATTAACTTTTGACATTAACTAATTTTCGGAACAAAAATGATAATCTTCGCAATCCGCCCAGTCAGCTGAAAATGCAGTTTCTGCTACAAAACTATCACCTTCCCCGCTAAAATACTCATCATATAACCCGTGCTGCCATATATCTTGGAAGATTAGATCCTGTTAAGTATCGTCAGAGTATTCAAAAATAGTTATTATATGTAATTTTAAAGTGGTTGGTACTTATAAGTACCGTCGATAAATAAATGTTTAAGGAATACTTCAGAAATCGACTTGTGTTTCAAATTAATCCTGAATGAAAAAAAAATAGTTGTTTTATAGCAAAATATGCACATTTCTTTATGAATTTCAAGGGTAATATTAACGAAATAATATATTATTTGTTTTCATACTCAATTGATTGATTGAATATTAACGTCGCACTGTTCAGCTACAAGAGGGCTTTTGGCGACGGACCACGTAATTTTGAACCATGGTCAAGTGACGTGGACGACATCTGAGCTGGCACCCCCTCTTCTAACTAATACGCCACACCAATGGGAGGACGTTTCAGCTCTCGACAGATTTAACGTGCACCGCTGCCCTACACGGCGGGTCTTTAGAGGTAGTGGGCTCGAACTCGTGACATGGCAAGTCACGGTCCGATACCTATACCACTCGGCTACCGCGGCCACTTTCATACTCAATGCATTCAACTAAATATTAATATTCTTGAGAAATCTAATTGGACGCATTAAAAAATTGTTTGCTTGAAATAATAACATCATGGATCCAGTGGCGTTAAATGAACTTTAATGAATAAGGATATAAGCACTATACATATAGAAACTTGATATTCATCTTGGACATGCTATTTTGTTTACGGATATGTTTTGTTCTTAAGCTTTCAATCGCCGTGTCTCAAATTTACATATCAGCCGGACATCGTTGACACCGAAAAATTTGAACATCCCTCCCTGATTCCCAACACATGACTCAATGATTTAAAAGTTCCTCAATATTCATAGACTCCATCTGCTATTTATAAAGACATTTTTAACTTTTTTCTATCTTTAAAAAACAGAAAGCATCTAATTATGTATGTATACAAGGTATACCTGAACGCCATGTACAAATTTGGATGGAAGGCAGAGAACATCCTGACGAGCCATAATTACATAAAAAATCATAGGCGAGAACGTAGCCATATCGAGATAAAGAGACACGGATACACCAAGGCCACAATTCAGAATGCAGTGTAAAACGCTTTATTACAAAAACAAATGACAATAATAAATTAAAAGTATGTCATTAATGCATCATAGGAGGATTTCAAATTGCTTCCCGTGTATTTTATGCACACACGACAAGGACGCGAGATGGATAGAAGGACATGTTTAAAAATACTGGGCGTGTTTCACGGATCGTAACAGTAGCGATTGATATTCGTGCTATCTGGTTCATTTCAGAATTGACAGCCATGTAGTCAATCGTAGCTCGGAAAATTTCATGTTACGTTAGGTTCTAATGCATCCGAGTGAACGTTTGATGTTTCGGTTGCCACCTCGTTGGATATCTTTCCCCATACAACTGAACAGCATAGCCATTGGATAGGCCATAGATAAAGTGGATATCCGCCAACTCGGTAGTAGTATAACGATTTATGTTCATAGCACGCTGTCCATGTATAAAATGAGGAAAACCACATGTGCTTACCTTGCAAGCTTGCGTACTACGTCACCTATCAGTTTTCCCCCATGCTTTCCTACGTAATTATGGCTCCTATCTATGTTTTCTACTTTTCCTTCAAATTTGAACACAGAGTTGCGGGAAAGCTTGCATAAAATATTACAAAATACTAGTTTCAATTAAATAAATAACGTAGACCCAAATATATAATTGACACAGATGCAATTCGATTGGGAAATCAAGATGAATGTAATCGTCATTGTTTTTTTTTCGTGCTATGAGAATTTAATTCTTAATCTTTGCCCTTGTGTTTCAACTATATAATTTGTGAAAATATTACTTTGTGACAAATCTATACGGAACTTTATCACTAACCTTCTCAGACGTCTTTTTAGGGAAATTTAATTCCCTAAACTTGTTCTTAATTTAGTATTAATTAATTAGTTATAAAATATTCTGTGCAGCACTAATTAATTAAGAGAAAGTTTACTTACCTACTTTCATGGACTTTTAAATTTTTCTTTGGTAACAAATAAAGAGTTTTGCCAGAATTAACGATTTCGAAATCTGTGTGTCCCGCGCGACCACTTCCGGGTTTTAAGTATATTCATTATGATAATATGTATGTTACTGCTAAAAATTGTGTGAAACGTTTTTCGTTATGCTTTATATGTTTAGAATATTTATAAAAATATGTCTTGGCCAAGTAAAACTTCATAGTGCTTGCTCTCCGTGGTTTTCCAAACATCATAAAACTCTTTTGCATGAAAAAAAGCGCAACAGAGAAACACATAAGAGAGGGGTCATAACTAACTGTACCAATAACTTAGAAGGTCAAACAGATTACAGCTATAATGTGCAGTATTTCAAAAATAATGACAGTGATGAATTTTTTATGTTCCTAAATTTTTTCGATTCTGGGTCTGGGATCTGTTTTTCTCTGAAAGAGTAGTATGTTAGTTTCAAAACGAAAGCGTAATAAAAAAAATCTCTCATCATGGGATTACAGCAAATCAAATAAAAGTTTTTTTATTTGGTTATAGGATCAAAGATAGCTAATTAGGTATTGAAGAAGTTTTTATTTTTGATGACTTAATATCGCGCGCGTGCGCTTATAAATTATATCAGAGTAAAAGTGCATTTTTTATTATGTTTGAAAGTATTTTGTTTTAATTCATTCCAGTAAACTAATTATTTTTTAAATCTTTTATTTTCGATATGCTCGCGCCCCCCTCGTAAGGGTATCGCGCCCCCAGGGGGTGCTCCCCACAGTTTGAGAAACACTGGATCACAGGGAACTATTGTCGGTACACATAATACAGACTGCGTGGGAAATTCTTTACAATATCTTACGTTCGATCCAAGGAAATGTGAAGACAAATCATGGTGTACAATCTCTGAAAACGTCATATTGAACGTGGTTGAATTCCTCGGCGGATAAATCAAAACATGCTGGTTCCGAATTCATGGTGCAAACCTTAAGGGTAGGTACAGGACATGTTAACAATAATTTTTGTTTATGAATGTATGGGCGCAAGTGAGCTGGTGAAGTACAAACGCAACAAATAAGATATGAAAGAATTACAAAGTGTTTATTGAAATTGTTGTTGATAAGTGTAATGTTTACAATAAGTGTTCAAAGTTGCAATGTAGACTGATTGGCGTACACGTACAAATTTGCCAAGTATTTCGCATACACGTGCAGCAACTTCGGATATTCGAGCAACGAGATCCTCATCATTTACGTATTATCTTAAAATGGCAATTTTGAATAAGTTTAACCAATCTGAATAAAATAATTACGCTTCATAATAATGATCATTGAAATTGCTTTGATCGGATCTTTCTTCTTAAAAACCTTCTTAAAATTTGGTAAATTTCTCTTTTCTGCAAAATTATCTAAATTTGTACATCAAAACTGACCATATAAGAAAAGACACAGATGACAATCCGATAAAACACTTTGATAGCAAATATTACACTACTTTTGGAACATTGTCAGAAAAATAATATGGAGTATTGAATTAAAATGAAGATTATTTTTTGTATAATAACATATATATATATATATATATATATATATATATATATATATATTAATGAGACAGAAAGTAAAAATAAGAAGTAAATTTGTACTTTAAAATGTTGTTAAAATAGAGTGCTTTAAAAGATTCGAGTTGATTTTTTTAAAGAAAAATGTATAGCGTTTCCAAGAAAATTTATGTTTTACTCCAATGAAAAAGAACAAAACACACACACACACACACATTTTTACTTTACTCTCAAAAATGCTTCTTCATTGATAAGACTAAGCAATCTTTTTTTTATGTGCATTAATATTCCTTTATTTTCTCTTTTTAAATATTTTATTGGAATTAAAAAACCTTGAAAGAGCAAGAATGAGTATCTTTAAACCTTGGAAACAACATCATTGATGATTTGTTTTTTGATATTAGAATCACCTATAAACAAATAGTAGTGTGAAAAGTTTTACAAAAAATATTATTCGCACGGTTGAATTGAAATATAAAACAATATATATTAAAGGATAAAGAAATGTATAATAGGTAAATTTTCAGTGAATTGCAAATAAAAAAAAAGGTTCAGCTTAATAAAAAATCCTATTTGCCTAATTTAAGCCTGTGAGTCTCTTGGTTGAAAAAAAATATTTATTTTATCTATAACATTCTCATGACACCCATGTGGGTCGAATTTTGAAAACACATTCTTAGCTGATCTCTTCTCAGTAAAAGTAAAATACATACTAAATGTCAAGGTTGTTGGTTTAATAATTCATCAAAGCGAATTTTTTTATGCAAAACGTACTCATAACCTACTTGGATACCAATTTCCGCTAAACGCTTTCTTAGAGAATCTCCACTCCAGGATAGGAACATGCATGCAAATTTTTAAGTCAGTAAGTCTAAGTAGATATCAAGGTATGTAAGTAGTAGATATCATGAGAGAGAGAGAGAGAGATGAGTGAGTGAATCACTTTTCTCCTATATATATATATATATATATATATATATATATATATATATATATATATATATATATATATATATATATATAAGGCAACACCAAGGACCAGAAATATCTCATCGATGCTGTACAAAGATTAAACACTTAAAATTACAGCCCCTTATGACCTGTGGATGATGACAAAATCAACAGCTAGTGTAGCCCGTCACTGCTGGCTATAATCGTTATGACATGCCTCGCCATAGAATGAAAGAGGCTTTCGATGAATTCCACATATTACCCAAGTTAATCTGGGGTAGCAGTGGGAGGGGGGGATTGTGAAAGCATTGACCACACGTTTCCGATTAGCGATTTATCGATAGAACAAGCAGGCCAAGGAAGCAATTCAATCTGATTGGTAAAAAGAAATCTTCATTTCTACATACCCCGTGTGGTTGCACATTATCCTGTTGAAATATGGCTAATAGAAAGCTCTGAATGTAAGGGAGGACCACCGGCTCCAACATCTTCGAGTTGTAATGCTGGTTGTTCATATATATATATATATATATATATATATATATATATATACACACTCATGGTCCAAAATTATCTTTACATACCCAAAAATGATGATATTCAATGAAATATCCAATCAATGTGATCCGTATTTGCAGGGAATGTGTGAAAACCAAGCCTAATTACATTATCCAATCAAAAGTAATCAAACGGTTTGTGATATGCAAATCTAGGCGTTACGTCATCCAAGGGTGAATCAAGCGCTTTGCGCAAACTGAATATTTGAGTGAATTTCTGCAACATAGTGTTTGATTTTTAGTGTGTAGGGACTCAAAGTGGTTTGTTATGGCTTCGAGGTATCATTTGGAAGAATCTGTAAAGTGGCGAATTATCGGCCGTTTAGAAGCAGGGCAGTCAATCACGGAAACAGCCACATGTCTGAATATTTCAAGACAGACAGTCTCTAAGCTATGGAAACAGTTTCAAAATAATGGAACTGTTGTAAGGAGGCCTGGACAAGGTCGGAAACGAATGACAACTGCTTCTGAAGATCGGTATCTGGCATTAACTGCCCGTCGTAACAGAAAGGCTACTGCTCGCCAGTTAAGTTCAAAGCTTGCAGCCGCCACTGGAGCTGTTGCATCACGGCAAACAATATACTGAAGGCTTAACGAAAAAGGCCTTTATGCCAGAAAGCCAAGGGTATGTGTTTTACTGTCTTCACAGAAAAAGAGGGATCGCTTTAATTGGTGTAAAGAACATCAAAACTGGACTGAACATCAATGGTCCCATGTTCTCTTTACTGATGAGTCGCGGTTTAGTTTAACAGGTGATTCTAAAAGTGTTTACATCTGGAGGGAGTCAGGAACACGAAATGATCCCTCGAACATTGTGGAACGTGACCGTTTCGGTAGTGGAGGTGTGATGGTATGAGGGGAATAATGATCGATGGACGTACGCCTCTACACGTGTTCAGAAGCGGATCTGTGACAGGCCAAATATATCGGGATGAGGTCTTAGATCATTATGTAAGACTTTTCAGGGGTGCATATGGACGTGACTTTTTATTTATGGATGATAATGTGCTCGTCCACATCGAGCAAATCTCGTTGATGAATTCCTTGAAAGTGAAGACATTAAGCGAATACCTTGGCCAGCAAACTCTCCTGACCTTAACCCAATAGAGAACTTATGGGACTACCTTGGAAGAGCCATTGCACGTAGACATCCTCCTCCTAGAGATGTAAATGGCCTGAAGACTGCATTGCTGGAAGAATGGAGTTTAATTCCCCAGACTGTGATTAACAACGTTATTTCCAGCCTTGAAACACGTTGTGATATGTGTGTACGAGTCAGGGGAGATCATATTCCATATTAAATTCGTAAGACTTAATTCTTTTTCTGAATCATTCCTTTTTTTCTTAACTCTCTTTGTCACACTTTATTACCATTTTTATTGTTTCATGCTACATGTGGTAATCTTCAATTTTTTTCTTTTGCATTTATGTGTCATAATGTTATGTATCATTCCACGAAAATTCATTAAATTATAAGTCATAGTCTCTAAGAAATCCGTGAATTTATGCATGTAAACATTATTTTGGACATGAGTGTATATATATATATATATAAACCGGTTAATTCAGAATAAGTGGGAGCAATTTTAAAAGTATATAACTATTTATGATGAATTTCTATCGTTTTACTATTGCTTTTATTTTAAAAATGAAACATTTAAATTACTACTCAAACTATTTTTATTAGTGGGAGCAAATTATAGTACTGAAGTTAGATTCTCTAACCCGGAACGAAATTTTACAGCTTTTGAAGGATGGTTGTTCAAATTCGGCAAAAAATAAAGCATTTAAAAATTAAAAAGTACATTTTTCTGTTGTGTGTATCACTGTCTAAACTTCAAATAAATAAATAAAATTTGGCTCGGAATCAAAATCTCCTGGGAAAAAAGTCCTTATTAAAGAAGAAAAAAAGAGAGGTTGAGAGAAAAGATTTATCAGTGTGTAGAATATCCTTTGCCTCAAAACCAATGGCAAAGGAACTACAGTTTTAGCAATCGACAATTTATCGTCAAATAAAGAAAATTAGCTATAAAGAATTAAATTTTCCAGTCTGTCATCAAATGTCTTTTAAGACCGTAGACAAATGAAGAAAATGTTCTTGGCCTATGTAGTTAAGGCTATGCAAAGATAGATATAAAACATGGATAACTTCGGTTGAAGCACTGTTTCATCTGTTATTCACAACTAGCAAAACGAAGATACAACATGTTTCTCACAAAAAGCGTCGAAAAGACTCAGATGTGTTGAAAACGGCAAGCTTGCCGTCAGGTGTTTTGGTATGGGTGGGAATATCCCTTCAAGGCTTAACAAAACTATTTTTTGTAGAATAGAAGCCTAAAATTAATGCTAAATACTTTCAGAATAAAGTTTTCAAATACTTGATCATAGAAAGTAAACGTCTTTAAGCTCAAGGAAATTTTGTTTTTCACAAACATTGTGCACTAAATTATACTGCAAAATCAACTATAAAATGACAGAAATATTTAAAAAAATAAATTTTCATCCTCCTGACAAATAATTATCACTATCTCCTGTCTATGTTCCTTGCGATAATTTTTAAAGGTCATACTTAAAAAAACAATTAAAAAGATGTAAAGTAATATCACTTAAAGGGCTTCAAAAAGCAATTTAAGAGGAAGTTGGGAAAATACCCCCAAAATGGTCAAAGAAACACTTTTAGCTGAGCAAAAACACTTTCGTAAAGTACACTGTTCTAGAGGAAACCACATTGAAAATTCCATGTAAATAAATTTTTACAATAGAAATTTATGATCCTCTGAAATTGGTCACACTATATATGATTTAACCGGTATATATATGTTTAACAAAAATGATTATAATAAAAATTATAATTTAATTAAGCTGTATTTTTCTATTATTGAAATAATTATGCTGAATAAACATTTAGAGCCTAGTAATTTTGCTAGATGCTTCTAAAAAATTCTTTCAATACATTATTATGCATCGCTTCAACATTAATCATCCCACTTTATCACATTCTCACGTCACAGAAATTGTTATTTTCCTCACTTTCCATTTTTACTACTTTTCTTGCAATTAAGTAAATTATTGGGAATTCAATTTACTAATGTTTTCTAAAGAAATTTGGGATATTCCTTTAGCAATTACTTACTATAATTGATGACGTGTCAAATATATCGAATCCATTAAAATCTGAAATTGTTTCCTTAAGTGTTGCTCTTTTAGAAAAGGGTCACATTCTGTCACAAATATAGGATTCGCTTTAGAAGTTTTTTTAGAATATGTGAAGAAGTGACATTGAAAAAAAAAATCCTTATTCATTTCATTAAGATAATGTATAAAAAAGTAAAACTTGAATGAAAATTTTTCTCGATATTTTTTATTAATAATATTATTAACAATATCAGTATTTTTTTACAGTATTAAAATTGAATGAATTCAAAAGTAAATCTTTCAAAACGTTCTTCATTTTCTACACGGTATTGAAATTTAACCTGTAGTTGTTTTCTAATCATTAAGCTATGGATTTATTTCAACCTAGTCCTGTTTTTACTAAAAATTCCCGCTTTAATCATCTTTGGTGTATCGGCGATGGTTTTATGCGGAATTTGGGGGAAAATACCACTAGGTAGGATGTCCTTGTCAGAACAGTGAAGTCTGTTGTCAACAGTAGCTCAGTATTCGAAAATGGTTTTAGTATTGTAATCACACGTCTTATAATTTAAAAATACTTAAAAAGTTGACATTTACGAATGAATCATTTTTCCAAGACCAAGATTAGGATTAAAGTAATATAGCATACACATATGAAAAGAAAGGTCTATTTCTTAATATTTTAGTAAAATGTTTATTATTTTGCAAACTGTTTTTTAATTATGTATTCTGATATTGTTTTCTGTTCTCAAATTTTCGAATAGGATTTACATACATTTAATTAAACTATAATATGTAATACATAACGTATTTAATTATGTATTTATTTATTTTGCATAAAAAAGCATTTTTTTTTAAATTGATTTTTTTGAAAGTATGAAGAGTCTGTATTTTAAGCTTTTTCTGATTTATAGGGAATAAAAGGTAAAATATATTGTACAAAAATCATTCATCGAAGATTTTGCAAAATAATTTACTTTGTTTAGGTAAAAAAAACACAAATAAATTATTGTATTTCAAAAAAAGTTCTCAAAGGTATGAATTTAATTAAAATGACAAGAATGAAATATCGTGGTTTGAATTTCATTTAAGAATGTATTTTTACTTTAGTTTAACAAACTTAAATAACTTAACGTGTTGGTTCTTAACATATAATTTCGAGATATTTATTTTTCCAAATATTTTTTAGTTTGATACATTTATAAAATAAAATGTATTACATAAATTCAATATGAACTTAATTTTTAAATTATTATTTCACAGTCTCAGAACATTATTTTAAGTGAACAATAAAAATTCTCGGATTTATTTGCAAATATTAAATTCTTCACAATATTCCCCATGTTAAATTTACAATAAGAAGTCACCAAATAAGAATAAAATTTATAAGCACGATTAAAATATATTTACATTTTCTCCAGAAATAAATAGAAACAAAAAAAATTAGCTCTTATCTTTATGTATAAAGAATAAGGAGTGCTTTTATCGCAAATGTTAATCATCTTTTTTAAAGTCAAACTTTTTATCTTTCCTAATCCATTTACATTCACTGAAGAAACAAATTTGATAATGTTCTTTCCAGTAACAATTCCATTTTATTAGTAACGCGAAAGAAAACAAAATCTAATTTTAGAGACTTACCACACGGCTTTCGAGAGAACGAGAAAAACAATGAATAAGAAACCAAACATAGTCGAAGCACGAAAATATTTCGGAATAAGTCCTCAACTAATTTTCCTTTCATAAAACGGATTGTACATTGAAAATAGTAAAAAACAAAAGAGAGTAACCCTATTAAAGAAAGTCTTGTCCGAACTTCCCGACCAAAGAGCCTTTGACAAAGGTTATAGGAGCAAAAATTATAATTCGCTTTTCTCAAACTTCATACATTCCTGTGTATCACCCTTGATCTAAATAAATTGGATTACTTCTAAGATATTTAAAATAAGGTTGCTTATAGTTTCCATTTCGTTATACGTTTCTTACGTTACGCCAGGAAGTAATCATTGTAAAGAAAGTAATGTAAAATAAAATGCATCAATATATATTTTCCTTCTAATACACTCTGTCGCAAAAAAATATATGCACCAGAAGAAATCAAGCTACAATCACGAAACTCGGCAAGAATGTAGTCTGGTAAGAGATATGCAAATGATTAAAATTTCGAAGCCAATGAGACAAGGCTAAGTGTGCTATGCGCATATTATTTGCGCCACTGGGAGAGTTTAAAAGCATGAGTACGAGCGCCGTACGGCTATCCAAACGAATCTGATGACTTTGATAGACGATATTGAGACTTAGGATGCCTCTAAGACGTAACCGGCGGCAGTACGAGCAGCTGACGGACTTTGATAGGGGCCGTATAATAGGCCTCAGAAAGCAGGTTGGTCGAATAGACGTATCGGCCGCCACCTCGGTCGGAGCGATATGGTAGTTGCTCGGTGTTGGCAACAGTGGATCACAGAAGGTAGAGTGTACCGTCGCGGAGGGTCAGGACGTCTCAGGAACACAAATGATCGCGAGGATCGTGCAATCAGAAGAGTGGCTACTTCGGCACCAACAACGTCGCAAGCATCGATTCAACGCCACTTACCTCCTTCCAGACATCCAGTGCCATCAAGAGAAACCATAAGGAGACGACTGACCGAAGTTGGCTTGAGGAGCCGACGTCGCTAAGACGCTTACCACTGACCCCACATCATAGGCAGTGTCGACTGGATTTTGCCGACCTCGGGCAACTTGGGTGTGACAGACTGGAGACGTGTCATCTTCAGTGATGAATCCCGATTCAGTCTCAGTGCTGATGACCACCGCACACGTGTCTGGAGGCGCACCGGCCAGCGGTCCGATCCGGCATTTATTGTCGAGCGGCATACAGCAATTTCACAAGGTGTGACAGTGTGGGGAGCAATTTCTTGGGACACACGATCATCTTTAGTGGTCCTTTAAGGCACTTTGACAGCTCGCAGATACGTGGACGATATTTTAACGCCGATTGTGCTACCCATGCTATCAAGTCGCCGAGGTGCCATTTATCAACAGGATAATGCTCGTCCACATACTGCGCGACTCTCCCAACAATGTCTTCAAAGGATATGACGTCCTACCATGGCCTGTCAGGTCACCAGATCTTTCGCCAATAGAGCATGTCTGGGAAGGCAACTGCAGCCGTCGAGATACAGGAGAATTAACTGCGCAGATGCAAAGACTATGGCAGGATCTTCCACAGGGGGTCATAAGTGATCTAATTGAATCGATGCCACGCCGAATTTCGGCTTGTATAGCTGCCAGAGGTGGCTTTACTACTTACTGATTTTTAACCTTTTGCAAGCTGTAACCGCTTAATAAAATGATATTTTGTTCTGAATTTTTAATCATTTGTTTATTTTCATATACACTACAAGCATACCAAATTTCGTGAATGTAGCTCAATTTCTTCTGGGTGCATATATTTTTTTGCGACAGAGTGTATATTGGCATGCGTAATGTATTAAGGTAACTGCCTACCTTCGGATCCAACTTTTTTATAAAAACACATTTTTGAAACAAATTGAGTGTTTTTAGTAAAAAGAAAAAAATAAAAAAAAACATGTAAATACACATAAAGCATTTTAAATAAATATTGTACTTTCAGAAAAATGTTTTCAGGAAATTTTACCAAATTTTACACTGTATAAAAAGTTCTAATACAATTATCATAATTTTTTTATACACAACATGCATATTACCGCTGCTCTTCAAAAGGAACCAAAATCTAAAATAAATATTAAAAAAATACAAAAAAAAATGAAAAATTATACATAATAATATGAAAATTTTTGATATTTTTATAGTTTTTTTTTTCTTATAAAACCTACCCTAAAAAGAAAAAAAATATGTAACCTACAACAAAACTTATAGTCAATTTATGAAAACAGTATAAAAAACATTCCCACAAAATTTCAAAACCTTATTTGATTTGATTTTTAAGATATCATGTAGCTGGTAAACAGTTTCTTTCGCAAAAATAATTTTTAGAAAAATTCATTTAAAGTTTTATCTTACTGCCCTTTTGCAATGAGTGATGTTTTTTTTAAATCACTATAACTTTATTTCTATTTCGCGTAAAGGAAAAAGAAAAACTCTTTTGGAAAGAAAACTGTTCAAAATATAAGATTTTGAAATTTTAAAAAAAAATGTCTTCTATAGACGAAAAATGACATATTTTCAAGGTAGACAGTCACCTTAAATGTCGAAACTGATAATGTTGACCTTCATTTGAATATTCTATCTCCTTCATTACATATCAACAGTGGCGCACACAAGATGGAGAGGTCCTCGAATCCAAACCACACCCCAGCCCTTAACTTTTTTTTGTTGATTATAATCCTTTCCATATAGTACGCAAATTTAATTAAGTATATATTATTAATAATTAATTTTATTAACAAATACTAATTATTTATTCAATAATTATTTTTTTACTGTTTTTTGCTCCCCCAAATCGACAAAATCAAAAGAGTAAATAGGGCGGCCCATTCCAACATGAAACGAGAATGGTGGTCTCTCGACAATCGAACACCCACTTAACCCTTTATCTACCTTATTTTGATTTAATGCAGTTTTTTTGAATCATTACATTGCAAATTAAGAGATATACATAAACAAAATATTCAACTTTGGGAAATTTAATCCGTCAGAGCTAATTAATTAATTAAAATACTCAACTGTAAAATTAATTATATAAATTGTTCACTTAAAATAAATAGCCAAATCGTTTTCTGAGTCTTCATTAACGTACAAAAAAAAGACACTTACCTTTCGGCATTAACTATTTTTTCGGAACAAAAATAAATAATTATCGCAATCTGCTGAAAATGTCGTCGGCTGGAAACGCAATTTCTGTTATAAAACTATTCGCCTTTCCCGCCAAAATACTCATCATAGAACCCGTGTTGTCATATATCTTGGAAGAGTGACTTTCAAAAAATATTCCTGCTAAGTATCGTCAGAGTATTCAAAAATGGATATTTTATGTAATTTTAAAGTGAGTGGTACTTATAAGTACCATCGGTAGACAAAGGGTTAAAAAATTGTATAGCCCCACTGTCTGCGACCCATCTTGTATAAGGCTAGGTTCGAATCCCAGA
Source organism: Trichonephila clavipes (assembly GCA_019973935.1). Classification (NCBI taxonomy): domain Eukaryota; kingdom Metazoa; phylum Arthropoda; class Arachnida; order Araneae; family Nephilidae; genus Trichonephila; species Trichonephila clavipes. The sequence continues at coordinate 2,250 of BMAU01007726.1, read as the reverse complement.
GAAGGTATGCGTGTTTGTAAATGTATAGTGCCTTCGTAGCAAGGGGGCACTCTAAACATTCGACAAGCCATAAGTTCTCTTGTAAGGTCCCATAGAAAGGATAGAGATGGGGCTCTAACCACCAACAGGGTGTTCTATTTCAATATTGGTAGGAGCCGAGTGCAATCGTACTTTGTTTAAAGCTACGGCTATCGAGAGGTGTACATCTAGCTTCTTACCATGATGAAAAAATTTCGGAGGCCTCGTGGATACGGAGCAGCAACAATGCATTATCTTATTTATAAATAATAGTGATCTTTTCAATATGAATTCACTAATTAGCTCTCTAGTTTATTTCAATAGAAATTCAGTACTTACTAAACAAAACTGACAAAAACAGGCGGAATTATTTTTAAGTAATAATTATTTTCTTGAAATTCGAACGAGGAGAAAAATACAGCCTCAGTGAATTAGTACAAAAACTGCTCATGCGGAATGCAAAACTGTACGAGTGATTAAGTGGGGAGTGAATTAGAGTGAATGTTTATCAACGTTGCTCTGTGAAACAACTTTAGTGCTATTAGTGACGGACCACATAATTTTTAAGCCACGGTCTAGTGACGAGGACGAAACCAAGATGGTATGTAATTTTATCGGGTTACTTCAAGTTTATTATTCTTGTTGCGTAGGCAATATACATCTTATATCAGTTTGGATACAGAAACAATTTGGGGGGTCTTCATCAGTCACTGTTAAATATATCATAATTTGATGACGCGTTACTATACAAGAAGCGTTTATTGATGGTTTCAATAATTATCGTTTTCCGACACGTAATGTTGCTTATGTGTTTTGGAAAAAATTAGTCGTTTATTTTCTCGTTGCTAACAAATTTTGTAAGACATTTTAACCCTTATGAGTCTTGCGCATTTTTTTTACAATGTTTCGAAAACTGAAATATTAATTTAACTATTAAAAGAAAAAAATGTTCCTGTGACCATATTTAAAATGAAGTTTTATATAAAGACATTTTTTTATCTTACTGTTAAGAGGAAATGAAATATCTCAGCCCAAAAGATGCTATTTACTTTGTAATTCCATTAGATACGCGATATTGCTAAATGGTAAGACAAAATTTAAAGAATATGTAGACCACCCTGCCATTGAAAGCAATTAAAAGAAGGATTTCAAAGCATCGGATCCTATAAGTGTAACATATTGCCTATTAACTATTTGGATACATATTGCAGCAATATAATAAATTTATGTTATAAATCTATTTAGCATCAAACAATATTGTTAAATTAAGTTTTGTATATTCAATTGGTGGAAAAATGTACACTATGTTAATTTAAAGAAAAAAATAGAATATACTATTTTTCTAGAAAAATTTTGTTTTAATTTTTCATGCAAGCGTCGTAATAGATTAAAAAAGTATTTTTACCTTTATCTATTCATTAATTTTACTTTTAAAAATTTCAGTGATTAAATCTACTTTTCCGGTGTTAAGTGAAATTTCAGTTTTATTTCCAGTATACATTTCACATATATATGTATTTCTTTTTTTCTCAATTTTTATGATCTTTTCATCAATTTTTTGTTATCTTACACTCGATTATCATCTTGACTATCACTGTAATATTTGCTTGTCGAAATACCCAGTGCGTTGAACAAACATTTAGCTTTTTTCATAAATGTATTCTCTGTTTTTTTTCAGAAAGAATTGGTTCCTATTAAAGTTCTGGAAAAAAAACGTTTAATAAAACCTATTTTCATTTGTTCTGAGCAATAATTAAGTAAAAATGAAAAGAAAAAAATATACTTAATTTACAATTTCATTACTTTTACCAATTCAAAACGTCAGAAGTTTTCTTTCACTTAAAAATTTCTAAACACATCATTACTAAGAGTTTCCAGATTTGCATTTATGCAATTTGTTAAATGTTCAGACATTTGCTTACGGAGATACATTAATGAAATAATTAATGACAATTAATTTTTACTTTTCCAATAATACAAATAAAATAACAAAGGTGTATAAATGTATCTCGGTCATTAAGATAAATGTGTATTCATTTTAAATGTTTGTTGTAAAATTTTCTATGACAGTTGTACATTGCAATTTGCTTACAGTAAATATATATATATATATATATATATATATATATATATATATATATATATATATATATATATAAATCTATAATCATATCTCATTTAAATTAACAAATTTTTTTAAAAAACTAACAAATTCTTAAATGTATATATAAA
>BMAU01007721.1:0-19095 GCA_019973935.1 Trichonephila clavipes | reverse complement strand
TTATTTACATATTCCATGCTGAGGTGATCTCTTTCAAGTTGTTGAATGCAGGAGGACATTTTTATTTTGCTCTAAAACATCTATACGATTAACAAGCGCAGTACAAACGGTGAGATTGACACTGCCACACAGCAGTTACAATAAGAAGTAGCGATGCATCACAAAAAGAGGAAAAGACAAAGAGAAAGAACTTGCAGAGGTCTGGCAATTTATATGAAGGAGATCAGGGAATCCTCGGGATTTCAGAGGATGCTACCATAAAAGTTGAAATGTGTACTTTGGCTAGAGGAATTTAAATCAGTCATGCATGTACAGCGACGTGTTCAAACCAAATGGAATGTAAGCCATCCGACATCAAAATCTATCAACTAATGGGAAATAACTTTAAAGGAGACGGGAGACAATAGTGTCTCAAACTGGCAAGTATTATTTAGTTTTCGTGATTAAAGACACTATTGATCATGTGCATGATTTATTTTGTAGGAGTCCGATAAGTCTATTAGGCAAGCCAGTAACGACATTCCATTTTCTTCGAACACATCGCTGTACATGAGACTGATTTAAATTCCGATATCCCAACTTTTCACAAACTATGGGGCGCTCCCCTCTAAGGGGGTGCGAGCATATTGATAGTTCGAATACAAAAGATTATTTAAAAAAATTATTAATTCATTGAAAGTAAACACACAAAACACATTCTAGTATAATAAAATATAAAACACACTTTTACACTGATATAATACAATTATAGTATTTATCAGTAATGTACAATGCACCTTACAATTAATTTTAAATTAACAAAACTAAGTTAAGAACAAGTTTAATAATTACTAGTAACCCCAAGGGCTTGTCATGTTTAAAATTATATGCAAAAAGTAGCGCTTATCTTGATAATTTGTACTTTTTATATTTAATCCTTTAATTGTTAATTAAAAGTTACGCAATTCACTCCCCAAATCCATCGTTTTTCACGTAAACGTGCGTATGGGATGAATTGGGAAAGGGGAGAAAAGGAATAAAAATAAGCAACTCCTCTGAAATAAGTAAATCCATCGCAAACACTGTCAGAGTTCTTTTATTGCATTCGGAATAATTATATGAATAGCAGTGCACTGAACAGACAGCACTTCCGCAAAACGTATATTAACGTCAGGGGCAATTAACGCTTTGGCTGAGTGAGACGTTTATACGCCCCGGTAGCACTTAAGAGGTTAAAGTTTTGTTGTAGCTTTAGCATCCAAATTATAGTATTACTGAAATCAATACATTGTTATTTTATGGAAGGGGAGGCGAAGAAAATTATGATTGAATATTGGATTGCAAATATTGAAACTGAGAAGCACTGGATTAACGAGAAAACTGATACCTTTGTGATAAAAGCATGGGATGCTCGATATCAATTGCTATAATTTCTTACTAGTTCTATTGCGAAATTCTGAGTTAGTGTAAAAACGTAGTACAAAGCCCCCTCCCTCTTCCCATGACTTCACCCCAATGATATTCATTTTCTCGCATTAATCATTTTACTCTTGTATTAAGAATTATCTTTTACATTTTAGTTCGTTTAACTATAAAAGCAAGTTTTTTTAAACTATAATTTATTATATGTTACAATAGCAGGCAAAATGATTTTTCTTTTAAAAAATTAAGCGGATGGTACTTCCAGGAGAATCTAGTCCAAATTTTCCTCATACCCAAGAATATTAAATTTGAATTTTCGTAAAGAAAATATAATCGGAAAAGGATTTCATTATTTCACTAACTACGACTGACGCAATATGAAGTGATTTGATTGGCTTAGTACTGAGCTTGGCTTGGAAATGTTGAGGAATTTTCACCCTTTTAATGAAAAAGTACCAAGACAGAAGTGAGAATTTATAAATGTTTGTGAAATGTATTTTCCTGCACAGCGGCAGCTTTATTTACCAACTAGACACAATTTCAAATTTCATAGTATTCCGAACAAAAGATTTTATGTTACTCAAACTTAAAAACTGAGTTGACTAAAAGTTTAAAACCATTATACTCTCAAGCCACAGGAGTGATATTGGAAACGAACCTCGTGATTCTGTACCACGGTGAAAAAGTCACCCGAGTTTGCCTTTGCTCTCCAAACATTCACACCACCCCAAAAAAGAGAACTCTGACCATCCACAGATTAGTTGTGAGTGTTTTTTCTACTGTCATCGGATCTTTCAAATAGAGGCCAACGAAATTCATCGTGACAAGGGGCTAGATTATGTCCCTCATTAATGTCATTAAAATTTTCTTTTTGTCTTTCTCCTCTTTCCTTTCTCAAAAGAGAAACACAAATTTGCTTTTAAGCACAAAAACAAATAAAAACATCCCGAATATTAGTATTTTTTAAATAGAATGCGTCAAAGAGATAAGTGTCGTGAAAAACATAAGCAATAGTGCAAGAGACTGTATTCATATTTAAAATAATCAATACCAAAATTTTTAAGTATTTCGCAGTTACCAAATAGTTTCAACTAAAATTAACGAGCCAAAAAGAGAGGAGGGAAATCAGAATATTTCTCTTCTGTATAGTCCACATTTTACCTTATAATTTAATTTTAAGTTACCAATTAAAGAAAAACCGGCATATAATGCGCACCTTTAGCACAAAATTGAGAACGAAATTTAAGGAGGCGCGTTATACGCCGAGTATAAAAATGATAGTTTTAAGAATAAAAAAAGAAATGAGAACAAAAAAAATAGACTTTTACTTAGATCGGAGTACTATTTAAAAGAAATAACATACTTAAGGAACTTAAACGGTTGCAGAGAGTTCTAGAAGTACACTACTAAAAAAAAAATAACTCCTTGAATAAACCATTTCAAAACAAAAAGCATTCTATACGTACATTTCAATTTCCTTCGTAAGAAGATGGGTGTGCGTTATACGATGGATATACCTAAAAATTTAAGAAACTCAGCTTGAAAGTATAGATTCGCGTTATACACCGGATTTTGCGGTATTAAAATACCTCTAATCCTTATATCCAAATAATACTCACTGCTCATTTCAGTGATTAATAAAGCTTGAAGAGTAAATTTACAAATTTTTTTGTTAAAATAATATTTAAAAAGCTATTTCCCCCTTACATAGTATGTGTGGTACTCTTTTTAAAAACTGCAAATAAGTGCTGATATTTATGTAAGAAACTAGTCCCACCAAACGAGTCATAAATCACCATTCGTCAATGGAACGTATGGGGGAAATTTCCTGTATCCTTCCACAAGAAGGCTGAGTTACATGTTTACGTTCCCTGTTTCCAAATGTGCAATCCTGACTGGATAATCTCGCAAAAAAAAAAATTAATTTAAAAATTTTAAAGTATGCGCGTTAAAAGCATATGTCAAAAATTCTTAGAAATTTTTTGAATAAAAATCATTTAATTTTTCCCGCTCTTTTAGTTGCATTTTATTCCATGCAATACAATACCCTAGAAAAAAAACGAGATACGAGATAAGCAATACGAAATAAAAATTTACATTACGCTCGAGATTTCGTGGTGCCGTGTCAAAAGGAGCCTTAAAAGTAATCAGTTTAAACTTTTACCTCAATTTGCCAAATGCTCTTACGAGCTTCCCCTTACCCCTGTACATAAAGAAGGACTAACTATGAACCAGGAAGTTGAACTGAGGGGGGGGGGGATTCCTTTTATGTAAGAAGGCTGTGTACTATCTACCAGTTATACACGTATCGGGGTTTGGTCAAGTTTGAAAAGAGACAGGACTGATGTGACCATACCACGTGATTAGAAGAAATACTAGTAGTCAGCTAAGTTACCCATTTGCACATTTTCGCATTAAGAAGTAAGTCGTGTCCAAGGACAATTTCAAGCACGTGTTTTCCGATTCATAACTATTTGAGGTAAGTCGTAAATATTTTTGAATATTTTAGAAAAGGCTTCTGAATTTTCTTAGATATGTAATTTTTAACCAATTTGAAAAAATGAAGACAAATATGAATTGCATTGTATTTGTTCTTATATGTATATTTCTGAGAACTTTTATAAAGTTAAGATGCGTTGTGATAAGTTACATTTCATCTGCAACTGGGTATTTCTTAAGATCATTTTCCCACATCATGCGTAGCTATCCTATTGAAAAAATGCTGCTGAATCATTTTTGAAAGAACACACATTACATTGGTGATTATTTTTAAAATGATGTTTCCCCATGAAGTGCGAAAAAATTGCTGCAAATCTTTTGTTAGTGAATAATTCTTTTCATCAGAAGGTTTTTTTAACAGCATTGTAGCTAACTTATTTTATTTTATTTATTTAAATCAGGGGTGTCCAAAACGTGGCCCACCAACTGTTTTTTTTTTTAAATTAAACATCACGTTTTTAAAGTTATTTCATTTTGAAATTTATCTGAGAATATGTATACATATATATATACATATGTATATATATATATATATATATATATATATATATATATATATATATATATATATATATATATATATATATAATATCCACAGTGTATGTGCTCGTTACCTGCTCTTGTTTTAAAATAAATCCTTTTGATAAAAGAAATGCACTTTAAAATAAAATAGATTTATGTTTTATCAAACAGTTGCATTTAATTTTACTACAATAAATTACCTTTTTAATAAATTCCGAATTCTATTTTATGCATATCCTTTACTATGGATGGTACATGATTCTATGTGTGTGCGACTTTTATTTCTCCTCTTTATTTTCTGTTTGGAGTGCCCCCCAAAAGCAAAAAGTAGTGAGAGATATTTTTAAAAGTTTAAACAAATATTCAGGATGGTTAAGATAAATGACAATGCATACTTAATCGTGTGAGAATGACCGCACAATCAAATTTTAACAACGGGTAATGAAAAATCAATTCAAAAGGAAGACCTTAATTTTCAGGAAAATGGCTACACACACACTGTAATATTTTAAACATTATTTGATCATTGCATTATTATAATATATAAACGTTATTATATTATCTATGTCTGTATACATGAAAAATAATGAAAACAAGAATAGTAATTCATTCTGTATTAAATTTTTACTACAAGAAATATTTTTTTGTTTCCTAATCTGATATAAATGTGCATAATTTTATGCGCGGTCCGCGAGATCACAATGTTTTTCCGAAGTGGCCTGAAAAGTCATTTGCGTAGGAGGCATGATGAGGCCTTTTCTTATAAGTCAATTTTTTTTCGAAAGAACTTAATGAAGAATTCCTTTTTTGAAATGAGTATTCAATTTTCAGAATATCTCCCAACAATAATTTTAGAAAAAATGCTTCACATAAAAAACGGTCCATTTTTTCGGTATGAAGTGCATTATCGTATTCTGCTTTTATTTGTATGAGAAAAAAGGTTATTTTTTAACGATTTCAGAATGAACTATGCTTCTTTTCTTAGAACTAATGGGCTCATAAACAAGACAATTAATATTTGAAAAAAAGTTTGTGTTTTCTCAATGGCAGAAATTTAAAATCAAAGGTTGTCTCGATAAATTATTTATTAACACCACACTTTGAAAGAAAAAGTACTAGTACACACTCTCTATTTATTTATTTTTTATTCAGAGTGTCCCGAAGGGTGACATCAAGAGGGCCTGAGGTGAAAAGGGGGAAGGGGATATATATCTGTTAGGGGAAAAATAGAAAAAAAAATTCTCTGTCACTAGTTAAGTTATGACCAGCATATTTTTGAAAATGTTTAAAATTGACATCCTCCGTCACATCATTAGGTACTGTAATCACAAATTTACCAATTCCGCTGTGATTCTTTGATTGGCGAGATCTTATATAGCCGTACTATTAATCACAGTTACACAAGTCTGGAAAAACAATTATCAGTGAGTTTAGCCCATCGTTAATTTCGAAGAAATTGAATAAGAATTTAATAAATATTTATGTACTTGTATGTATATGTGTAGTTCATATCTTAAATAGAGTGTATAGTCCTAGTGTACATGTCCTAGTTCAGAGGGTATATACACTGCTGGACAATTGCTAAGGACGGATTACAAATTGCTATGTAGCATAACATTAAGCGAGACATGAGGCCTAGTAGGATAAAATATAGTTGCCACACTATTCAGACATTAGAATAAAGAATATTTATTGTTCTGGAAAGTACAAAAGCTGTAAAACATCTGAAAGGAAAAAAAAATGTTCATTTGATCTGCGTACGGAGAAATGGAACAATGCATCTAAAAGTCAGCAGGCACCTTAAAGAAAGGTATCAGTACGGGATATGTCCACCGTGAAGTGTGATGCAACATTCCACACGTCGTACCATACTTTGCACAACATTATCCAGCAGCTGTTGAGGCAATTTATCCCATTCCTCTGTGAGTGCACGGATGAGGGTGTTCTTGTTTGTCGGAGGATAGTTTTGACCAGCAACTTGCCTCCCCAAAGTTCCCACACATTTTCAATGGGGTTTAGATCTGGAGAACGCGCTGGCCATACGAGACGTTGAATACCCTCGCTGTCTAGACAATCCTGAACAGCGAGTGTTCAATAACATGTTGCGTTGTTGTCCATAAAAACAAATTTATTTCCGACAGCACCACGGAAAAGACGAACATGAGGAAGTAGAACTTCATCAATGTATCGTTGGCCCGTCATAGTCCCATTCGCAACCACATGTAGGCGCATGTGGGATGCCGGCCCACACCATGATACTGCATGTCGGATATCGGTCCTTTTCCTGGATATTTTCTGGACGATAAGCAGTACCACTCTCGCGCCAGATCAGTTGGCGTCTACAATCCAATGACAGACTGAACCTACTCTCATCTGAGAATAGTACGCATGTCCAGTCCTGTTCAGTCTAATTGTGATGCTCACGACACCATTGCAAACGGTCAGTACAGTGCTGTCTGGTCAATGGGACACACACAACAGGGCTGCGTGCGTATAGTCCTCCTCCCCTCAAACGTCTGGCAACAGTTTTTCGGGCGATCAGCTTTCCTGAGGCAGCAAGAAACTTATTTGTCACCTGCTGAGCTGTGGTGCGCCTGTTCCTTTTTGCTGATAGAACGATATATGTGTCTTCTGCAGGCGTCGTACTTCTAACACGACCTCCCCCGTGCCGTCTACTACACATTCCAGTAGTTTTAAATGACTTCCACAGCCGTGAAACAACGCTGTGAGCGATGTCGAACTTCCTGGCAACATCTGTTATTTTTCGCCCTTCTTCGATCTTTCCAATAATTCGGCCACGCATAAAATCATCTATGTGATGTCGGGAAGACATGCCAAAAATTTTAAGTTCGCCTATTAAATCTTTCCTGTAAAACTTTGACTTGAAACAACAACTGTCCACACGCTTCAAAACCTTTAAAGCTCTTATGAACGCTATCACGTGATGAACAGACGTGGAAAAAAAATTTGCATACTCATACTTCTGCTTACTAATACCTCTCACTTATTCTAATTTTCCACATTTTGCTTCCTTTCATTTTGTAGTTGCTATGGACGATAGTGTTATCCGTTCTTAGCAATTGTCCAGCAGTGTATTTCTCCATTTTGGTCAATTGACAATATATATAAACAGTCGATCCTGCATTTAACGCAGACATTAAATCAAACCAAAAAAGTTCGTTACATGGAAAATTCGTTAAAAAGACATTAATTTTTTTTATATAATTAAGAGGCCACATAAACCAATTATAAATTCATAAACACTATATGTTGCACACATTCTTGATAGTTAATATCTATTCATTTCATATATTTTACCCGCCAAAAAGAAATTTGCTTGGAGAACAAGGAACAAAAACATTATTAAGAATAACACTGCATTTTCAATAAAAAAATAATTTTATATAAAAAGTAATGAATAATTTAACGACATTTTCTAATTTTAAGCCAATAAGAGTTATTTTAACCTTACATCATTTTATAACTAAAAATTTTAAGTATACACTACCACATGTGTCTTAAATTTAATTGCTGCTCAAATCTGTTAAGTTTACTTGTTTGTTTGTTTTTTGAAAATCTACGACAATTTAATTGCCGTAAATTTAGACACCTTGTCCCTTGAGGGCCCACCCCAAGCACTCAATGAATAAACGGGCACTATGGTAAAACCAGTTCAATGCTATTGATTACCTTAAAATGCGTTAAAAGAGAAAATAATCTGTAAAAGGTCTTAACATATTTTTAAAATAAGTAGAAAAAATCGAATCACAAGAGGAAAAGTTAATTTAATAGAAAATACACTTCATTATGAGGATATTTTACGAAGAAAATAGTAAAAAGTTCTTTATGCAAGGAAAAAGTTCGCAAATTGGAGGTTCGTAACCTGGAGGCTAGACCGTATGTAAATTGGTTTTTTATTTCACAAGTTCGCTTTTTTTAGTTATGCAGGATATTTATTTATAACATCTATATATATATATATATATATATATATATATATATATATATATATATATAATCCAAAACATAAAAATACACATATAGTTTTAACTTAACATAACTATATTAAATATGAAGTAATAGGCACAATAGTACAATAACAAACTCCTAGCCTTAGGAACCAAGATTACAGGATTAAACGAGTTTTAGAGCTAGCCAACCTTCACCTGTAGTTTGTCATACTATGTACCAAGAGGAAAGGAAAGAATAACATTTGGAGGAATTTAAACATTATAATAAAATCACTAAATTATTAAAATATAATTACAAAATTGTAGCCTACTAGTATTCGCATTATACATTTAAATTCGATGCAAATATATATATATATATATATATCTTTGTTAATTACGGACGCACAAAGGTTTTGAAAATTGAACAAAAACTTAAATTTTTACAAGTGTTATTAAAATAAATGCGCTTCAATAAAATGTGTTTAATCTTCAGGAAAGAATAATTTCTATAATTTTTTTCTAAAAAAGGAAATAGAAATTTTTTTTTCAAAAATATATCTTATTTTAAAATTAATTCTTTTTTAAAATTCTTATTTCAATGAAAACATCTTCAACCTACTGCGTATTTGTGATAGACAAGAAAGACTATTGGCAAAAATACTTCACAGCAAGTAAGCCAGACAGGGGCGTAGCTACCGCTGTATCAATGATGGCCCCAACATGTGTAACTACAGTCCTACTAACAGGACTGTCATATCTAAAAAAGGGCCCTGAAAGAATTTTGATACAGAGCCCACTCGAAAATAGCTACGCCAGTGTAGCCAACCCCACACAACCCACACGGGGTTTTGTATTTCACCTTTACAAGTCAATTGTGTTCTTTAGAAGTGATTTGTTAAGCCTTTCGCAGCCTGAAACACGTGTTTATTTATTCCTAGTGAAAGATAAGCTGTAAATAGTTTTGAATATATTGGAAATTGAAATCCTATTATTTTTTGTAAGAGAGTGCTGTTTCTTAATGATTTTGCGAATATTAAAAAAAAAAAAAAACGTAGTTACAAAATTTGATGATTTACGTATTTAGGTATTATTTGATAATGCTGTTACCATTTATCTGGGTGCTATAAATTGCGACTGTTCTTTTGTAGAGATGTAATTTCATAAGTCACATTTTGCACAGCATTTCAAGTATATTAATTTACTGGGAAATTTATATATTACTTAATTTCCTAGCCTTCTTTTTTCCCTCATTGAAAATATTGAGGAATTTAATAGATGTTTTTTTTTATTTCGTTAGATTTGTATTTTGTACAGTATACAATCAATCTCTAACAATTTATGCATTACAATCACTGCACCCGGACAATGTATCTGATTTTCCCGGAATGAGTAGAATTTTTACATTATTATCAATCACCGAGAGAAATATTCTTTTTTTCTTCTTTTTTTTTAAAACATTGTGATTAAAAACTACTTTAAAGAGGAATTTACCGAATGAAACGTGAACCATAATATTATTAAAAATATAGCTAAAATTTTTTCAAACATATACGCAAATAATGATTTAATTGCATTACTTCTAATTATGAATAACAGTATCTATAGTATCCGGTGTATTTCAAGAATATTCAGACAATTTTTGAATGAAAGTAAACAAAAGTATATATAAATATTACATTTTTTTCCCCATCCTTTTTCAGTACAAATTCGGAAATATATCAACGTTGATAAAAGCGTTGTGTAGAAATAGACATGATATATTTTGTGCTGCATTTATAGAGAGATTAAAATACAAGTTTTAAATCACATATAATTATTGATTTGAGTATAATATTAATAAAACTTTATATTTCTTTCTTTCGATATCCATAACCTTTTTTAATTTTTACTCATATTTGGTAAAAAAAAATAAATAAAAATAGATTCATTTTATGCAGGAATCCAGAAAATACACTACGTAATATATACATATATCATGCTCAATTATTACGATATCTTATTTAAGATTATCAAAGTATCCCCAAGAGGTTCACGGTCAGGAACCCATGGTCGGCGTGCCCATGTTTAAACCGTGGGTTCAAGTACTGGTGCAAATGAAGACCCTTCAAGAAGAGGGCCGAAACTCAAAGCCCTCATGTTGGGGACGAGGTAGTGTGAAAAGTGAGATGCCAAAACAGGTATTGCCCTCGTCCCTTGACTGAATATTCAAAATTACGAGGTTGTCTGTAGTCTTAGTGTAGTTTCAAAGTTTGAAGTAGATCAAACAATCATTCTATATCATATAGATTTTAGTTTTAATCCTAAATCAATTTCTATAAAATTTTTCTAGTTTTGGAAACGGTCATTTCTAAAACTGTTGGTTTGCCTTTATGCGCAAAGTTAATGTATCATTTTTACACCATAAATAAAAGTCACACCAATTTCATTGGGTAATGAGTAACTGACATGTATCTGTTATATTAAAATCTATGATTTAAAGGCAAATACATTTCCCCTTCATTTGAAAATTTAAATCTGGACTTTATAAAATATGATCTTGTGGATTTGGTTCAAATGTCGCAGTATATGAACATTTAACCCACCGTATACGACGAGCTATATTCAACTTACTTCACTTTGTGCTGAATGGTTGTCCTACGCAATTCCTATAGTTGAAAACTTCTCAAACTTCACCAATGACTAAGACTTCTGTTCACATGCATTCTTTACTGTTTCTTCCTTTCTATTGTTTATTAAATAGCAATAAAAGTGCCCTATTTCACCCCCTGTATTTTTCCATGATTTTAGAATAACACGTGTTTTCTGGTGCTCGTTAGTGGAGTAAAATGCCCTGGGATATTCACATCATAAAGTGACGAAACAAGCCCATCAATTAGAACGAAACTCTGCGAAAGCATATTAACAGCCGAAATTATTCGGCTTTCAGGACGCTAAATCTGTGATTCTCAAACTTTCAATCTTTGTTACCCAATTTTCGATTATAATTTTCCTCGCTTCCCCCTTCACACAATAAGAATATACTATGAAGATAATTAAACAACCCAGATTGAAGAACAAAGAAATTTTTAATGAGCTAAATTTACGTGATTTTCAAATTAAACAAAAAAAGCTTTTTGTATATCCCAGCTGAACAAAAAGAAAAAAAACCGACCTTTGTTAAAATTTAAGTCTGTAGATCTAATTGCTGATAAAAAGGATTTTTTTTTATTTATTACTCCCCGTAACACTCTTGAGGGTGGATTTTTGAAAATACCTCCCTAAGCCAGTGCTTTTCAAACTTTCAATACTGGCGGCCCCCTTTTGGATCACAATTTTTATCGGGCCCCCCTTATACATTAATAATGTACTGAATGCAATAATAATGCACTTTGATGCTAAAGCTACAATAGGCGATCTTAATTATAAACCATACAAATTAATAACATAAGTATTAAATTTTGTATGCTACTTTTAAGCAAAAAAAAGAAATTAATTAAGTAAGTAATAGGATAATTATTATGTTATTTTTCTTTTTTTTTAATTTTTAAATTGAACATATTGCAAAATCTAGTGGCTGCATAGAAGACAAAATATAGATATCTGCTAAATATAGAAAAATAATTTAAAGGGTCAATTTCTAATCATAAGCATTCCTTATAAAAACTTTGCTTTGCAAGACAAGCCCATGGAAGTAGTTAATACTTATTAAACTTGTTCTTAATATAGTATTAATTAATTAGTTATAAAATACTCTGTGCAGCACTGATACATTAAATGTACACCGGCTGAAGTACCCGCTCTTTGCACAAGTTCATTTATAAGAAAATAAAACATTATTGATATAATCGCTTAATTGTAAGGAGAGCAAAGCCAAGTGCTCGACAATGTTTGCAAAATGTAAAATGATCTTTTTAAAATGGTTGCTCAAATTATAATTTGTTTTAAGCGAATTGTAATTTTAAGCCTCACAGAATTGGCATTTATAATTGATGTTAAACAATGAACAATAATATAAATTTCCGATGAAGAATAATTGTATTATTTTTAATATTTATAGCGAAAAGGCTTCAACATGTTTTAACCCGGGAGCAGGCGCGCACTCGATACGGTCGAGCGGGGCTAATGAGTCACTCCAACCCTTTTTTTTATATAATTATTTTATTGTACACGATAAAATTTCGTGATTCCAGTGAATAATTTAACTAAGAGAAAGTTTACTTACCTACTTTCAAGAACTTTTCAATTTTTCTTTAGTAACAAATAAACAGTTTTGCCAGAATTAACGATTTCGTAACCTGTGTGTCCCGCGCGACTACTTACGGGTAAAAATTGTATTCATTATGATATTATGTATGTTACTGCTAAAAAAATTGTGTAAAACGTTTTTTTGCATGGAAAAAAGCGCAACAGAGAAATACATTACTTACAACTTCCCTAAATGAGAAACAAACACGTAAGAGAGGGGTCATAACTAACTGTACCAATAACTTAGAAGGTCATACAGAATACAGCTATAATGTGCAGTATTTCAAAAGTAATGACAGTGATGAATTTTTTATGTTCCTAAATTTCTTCGATTCTGGGTCTGGGATCTGTTTTTTCTCTGAGTTATATGTTAGGCTTAAGGGGTCACATACCTTTTAAAAAGTTGAAAATGGTTAAAAATAGTGAGCTCTTTAAAGCTCTATAATTTTTTTATTATTGTTTCCTAGAATGTAAATTTTGGAGGAATAAACAAATAGATATTACTTTACTTAAAACATAACCAACAAACACACTGCTAATTAGGATAAATTTTAAATTAGATAATTACAAAAAGAAATTTTTGTTTTCTTTTCGCAAGTGATATGCATTACGCGCAGCTTTATAAAAAAAGTTACCAATATTTTTTGATGAAATTTTTGTTTAGTGTTGGAAATTGTGTTACCTTTAAAATGACGAAGCATGAAACACTGATTTAAAATTTTTAGTAAACTATAACAATTTAAAATTTAACTATAAAATTTTTAAAAATTTTTTGCTATTTTATATTTGTAATTTTAAATTTTTTCATTAAAAATTCAAACTGGTTCGTTATTTTAAGTACAGATATGATCAGAATCTACAGTAAAAATTTTATCATTTTAGATATCACGGTTTTGAAAATATCATGCGCGTAATGAGTAAAAATGACGTTCTGAGAAAATTGACATCAAACGTAAAATTTACCACAGTTTTATATATATATATTATTCTGGTTACTCAAACAACAACTAAATTTAAATTAAAACTAATGTGAAGTTTTTTTAGTCAATAAACTTCAATTTATTAAAACTATTATAACTAAAAACATATATTATACCAATGCAGTACAAGCATCGAAACAATATCAAAAAGCTACAAAATAATCAAATGCAACAAAGTGATTCATTTCTCCAAAATAAAGTTAAAAAATTTATAAATATTACTTAAAAACAATCAATACCTTAATTAACAACTACTTTATAAATATTAAACAATTTGTGATATGAATGCAGTGTATTACTATGATTCTAAAATGCTAAAATTCGCCACATGCATATGATGTTCCCTCTTTTCAGTTAATTTCTTACAAGTAGTTTTAAATTGCATTCTTTTAGCCTGTCGTACTTCTTTTGTGCGGAGATTAAAATGTACTTCTGCAGTCTGAATTCTTTTTATATCTACAAGTGTAACAAATTTATGTGCAAATTGACCAACAGTCAGACCAAGCGATTGCATAATTTTTAGTCTGCCTTGATTGCCATCATTAAAAATGACAATTGCCTCATTTGTAGATATATCAACAATCTTTCTACCACAACCTAAAGTTTTTGGGCATAATTTCCATATTAATGAGTTAATGGATTCATTATTATTTTGGGTTTTACCCCTAGACATTTTTGTAGAAGTTTAGGTTGTGATAGATCATTAAACACAGGTTTTATGGCATCCATTACTGCCACTGGCAATTTGTTACTGTGTCTAAAAGTTTCCACACTGTTCTCTACTACTTGATTTTGATATTTACACCAAGAATTAGGACCTACGGGACAAAAACTGTGCAATGGTTCTTCGTTGCTTGAACGTATATGGAAATATACAGCCCAAATAGCTTTTCGCATATCTGACAGGCATGTTTTATTTTGCCGGATTGCATTTCCATAGTACGTTGTAATTAAGTCGATCATTCTGTCGGTCAACCTTCCCTTTCCCCCAATCGACTTCCCATCACTGAGTTTGGAGCTCATTTGTTTTAATTTTCGTAAACGAGTTCCCATTCTTTTTTGAACATGTCCAACACATTCAATTTTTGAAACTGTGATATCTTCTCCATACAGATTGGATGCAGTAATAGATGAGAATGTTTTGGAATAGCCATCCCCGATGTAAGATGTATATCTCACAGAACGATGACTTAATGAACGCTGAAATATACGAACCATTCCCACAGTCTTCATCATGCCAGCTGAACCATTGTGGTTCTTCAAACATTCTTTAACGTGAAGAATTTTCCACTTTTTGTAAGCAGGTGACCCCTTTCTTCGTTTCCAAGAATCACATCCTTTACAGAAAGAAGACATCACTTCCGCATCAATACACTTTCCTGTTTTGTCTCCTATAACAGCACACACACCAACACAAGAAGAATAGCCACGGGTTTTCCATGTTCCATCTCCACTAATTATTATATCGGAAGAATTTGTCAAAGTTACCTCTTCCAAAGCTGCACTTTGCATTGAAGCTTCTGCGACTTCTTTACTACACAATTGTAGTTTGTTTATAATGTTATTATAGGATTTTTCAGCAACTGGAGGAGGAAAGTCCATGACACCACAGAAAGTTGTCATTGCTGCATGACCCTGTCCAATTGTCCTCATTGCGTATACAAAACGTCTGTTTATTTCTGGAATATTTTTTCTTTTACCCAGCATTTTTGAATTTCTAAACGAACACAAGTCTTTACAGTTCTTGCATTCAATCGAAAAAACACTAGACAAACCTCTAACACAATTTTCTGAAAGTTTAATATCACCACCACATTTTTTGCAAGAAGCAAAGTTTTGAATGTTTGTAAACATGATAGTTTTATCAAACACTCTATAGCCATCAAAACAGTCATCATGTTCAATAAAAAGATGAATGAACATCTTGCAGCCGAATCTTTTTCCAGATGCACTGTTGTTTAGTGATTCATCCACACTGTGTACAGCTTTGCATCTCGTATGCATATTACCAGTAAACTTCCTTTTTTGGACGTTTACCAGATGGTCTTTTAGCAGATTCAGTCGAATTCATCCTTCACAAGTTTATAACAAAAATAATACTTTTCCTAAAACTTATCTTAGAATAAGATACGGTATGAAAATCAGAAACGAGCGAGTATAAATTCAAGATTCACTTTATCAAAACAAAGTAGAAGTAGAAGTTTATAAAGTTAGTAGAAGTTGTAGTTACTATATTCAGAACAACAATATTAATATTTGAGGCTTAGATTCAAGCATTTGATAATAATTAGAATGAAAATATTAGAAACAGAGAAACGCAGCTGTCACCAGCGACATGACAGCTGTCACCCTGGAGCCAAAATGTAAACAATATGTAAATCGCCTTTTCTACTCTTTTTATTTTCTTAATAACGTCCGTTCTATTGGGAATATCTGCATGCGGTTTCTTTTAGAACACTCAGAAAGGTTTACTCTATAAAATAAAATAATAATAAAAAAAATCGATTCTCAGGAAATTTTAAAAGGTATATGACCCCTTAAAAAGAAATCGTAGTAAAAAATCTCTCATCATGGGATTACAGCAAATCAAATAAAGGTTTTTTTATTTGGTTATAGGATCAAAGATAGCTAATTAGAAATTTTTATATTTTTATTTTTGATGACTTAATATCGCGTGCCTATAAATTATATCTGAGTAAAAGTGCATTTTTTATTATGTCTGAAAGTATTTTGTTTTAATTCATTCCGGTAAATTAATTATTTTTAAATCTTCTATTTTCGATATGCTCGCGCCTCCCTTGTAAGGTTATCGCGCCCCCCAGGGAGGGGCGCGCCCCACAGTTTGAGAAACAATGCTCTAAGCTGATCTCTGCTCAGCAAAAATAACACATTGTTAGAAGTTTTGTGTAATGAACGCTTACAATATTGTAAATAATTTATATCTGAAACTGTAATGCATTAATATTACTTTCTGTTGTATTTACTTTATGTTAAAATTGTAATGTTCGCAAGCAACGGCGTTTCTTAAACTATAATGTCGATTCAATGGAATACATAGCGAAATGTTAACGATAGAGTCAAGTTGGCAAATGTATTGTTACTTTCGTAGCTCGAGCTTTATTAGAGCTTTGTAAGATCCGCCGTGTAGGGGCGCGATGCACGTTAATGATTTATCCACCACATTATGATTTAATGCAGTTTTTTACATACAATATTTTTTTGGATCACTACATTGAAAATTAAGGGATATACCTATTCAAAACACTCCACTTTAGGAAATTAATTCCGTTAGAGCTAATAAATTAATTAAAGATATTCCACTGTAAATTTAATTATGTACACCGTTCACTTAAAATAAGTAGTGAAATCATTTTTTAAGGTCTCCATAAACATACAAAAACATAAGACACTTAAATTTTGACCTAAACTATATTTTCAGGACAAAACTAATAATCTTTGCAATCTGCTGAAAGCGCCTTCAGCTGAAAACGCAATATCTGCTACAAAACTATTCGCCTTCCTCGCTAAAATACTCATCATAGATCCCGCGCTGTCATATATCTTGGAAGAATGGATTTCAAAGAACATCCCTGCTAAGTATTGGTAATTTGGTGTGGTAGTTAAAAGAAGGGGGTTCCATCTCAGGTGTCTTCCACGTCACTTGACCATGGTTCAAAATTACGTGATACGTTGCCAAAAGCCCTCGTGTAGCTGAACAGTGCGACTTTAATATTCACTCACTCACTCACACACTCCAAAAAATACAGTACAATAGTTATAATTATTTTTATACTTAAAAATGCAATATCTGCTTATTCAATTAAAAATATAGCGTTATAATTAACTACTAACCACAAACCAAATTTGAAAATTTGTCCAAATGAGGCAGTGTGAAAGAGAAAATTTATTTACTTTAAGTACCAGAACTGATAAAAGCTTTTATTTTGAAAAAAAGATCAATTTCTTACTACCATATGTGCATAATATAATTATAAAAAAAGCATTAAAATAAAGAGAGATTGTGACATCGTTGATTGTTGTGAATCCCCATCTTTCAATTCACGATAAGTTAAATAGTTTCACCAGCTGTTAAGGGACAAGTACGGCTTCTTCGATTGTTCTGAACTCACACCCATCGATTGTTCCTTAATTTTTAAGATCCACCAGCTGTAAAATGACCAGTGCACGTGGCTAAGGGTCATTGTTTATTGTTTGTCCTCGGACCCGTGACGACACTCTGACTGAAAGTCATAATGGACATAGGAGTTCCTGCGCCCATTGATAATGGACGAATCCTATTTAACGGAGAACACTGTTGCCTAGGCAGATGATTAGAGTATGGCTTTAAGGAACAAATACAGTGCGATGAACAAAATGTCCAGATGTCGAAACGAGAAATCTGGCTCCAGTACATTCCAGACGGGGCAGAGAGGGTGATTGTGAGTTCCGTATGAATAGGACTCTAATGAGGCCGTGGGCAGAATTTTGTGGCATGCCAATGATAAGTGACGAGGGGTATGTTGTGGACCCACCCCTGGTGTTTAAAAGGGTCTTTTTTAGCAGAGAAGAGCTTAGAGAACAGAGGGAGGAGACTAGGGAGGCCAAGAGACTTTTGTGACCTGCCAATAAGAAGGGACGAGGGGCATGTTGTGAACACACTCCTGATGTTTAAAAGGGTTCTTTTGGGGAAAAAAGGAAAAATGGGGTAGAATTTCTCTAGCCATCTCCCTCATTGGGAGGAGGTCACCTCTATCCCTGGAACATAAAGTTATTCTATGCAAGCAGATTCTGCTTACGGTTCACCCGTATGGAGAGCCGCAGCCGCCACCCACATGAAAAAGATTCAAGTAATGCAAAACAAGATACTCCGCGTCATGAAGAACGCACCTTGGTACGTCCGAAATGACGTGATACACAACGATCTACAAATGGAGCCGATTTCTAATTACATCACTAAACTCTCTAGAAATGTCTTTAAATCTATTGAATCTAATGACAATCCAATTATCAAAGCGCAAACACTGTTTACGTATCCCCTCATCCTAAAATTAAATATTCATGCTCTTCAACGAAGTGGAGAAACCCGCTCCACCCCCCATAACTCAACAAAAACACTATTTTCACAATCTTAACAACACGATTTAGCTGCACTGCACTGCGTCCTTTACTCTGGGTTCTTGGGTGATATCTCACCGCCTTGATTCGCTGTCTTCGGCCGTCCTGCTTTCCTTCCTGCGTTCTTCCCCTCGCCCCGCCGGCACTCTGCTTCGATAGAGCGTTCGTGCTTTGGGGTACGTCCTCGGGGCAGAAACCGAGTATTGTTTGTGTATGTAAAATGTTTTAAATAAGGAATATAAAAACTAGGTAAAGTTTTAGTAAACAATAAGAGACTAGAAAAATTTTAAGTTTTGTATGAAGTGTATCAATGTGCAAAATTAGTGTTGTGGTTTTAGATTTGTAAAATTTAGTATACAGTAGTTATACTTGCTTTGTTGGCACAGTATTGTGTAGAGTAT
>BMAU01007716.1:0-24404 GCA_019973935.1 Trichonephila clavipes | reverse complement strand
ATAGCAAATTATATTTGATTTTTTGAATGTCTGAACATTAATTTCATTCAAAGAGAACTTTTCAAGTATTTTTTTTGAGCTTGATCTTCAAATAAAGAGTATTTAAAAGCATCTGGAAAAAGAAATTTACAGTTAACATTTTGCGCATATAAATAAATATAAGATCCTTTTAAATTCAAGTTAAAAAATATATATTTTATGCATAATCCCTCATCATTCATGTTCCCTTAGTGGTTGGTTGACTGAAGAAAGGTTATTAAAATTTGGACATTTTTATAATCTTAACCATGCAAAACTAGGAATTTTTGTATTAGCTCCACTGAAATTCTGCATTGGAATTTCGAAAAGATATTTATAGCCACGTGTCTCACATACTCAGTTGAAAAACATATATTTACCATAAATACTAATTTCTTTGGATTATTTAAAATATCATTAGATTAATTTTAATATATATATATATATATTCGACTTCTAATATTTTTCAAGTATTCCTCAAATTTCATATAATTTAATAAGTGAGGATATTTAAAGTCGCACTCTCTCTCTTCTCTACTCCAACTACTTGACGGCTTTTGGCGACGGACTGTGGCGGGGTACCGGTAGTGGTCAGGTATCGAATCATGGTTGGTATGTCTCGAGTTCGAGCCCAGTGCCACAAAAACCCCGCCGTGTAGGGCAGCGATGCACGTTAAATCTATCGAGAGCTGAAATGTCCTCTCATTGGTGTGGTGTGGTAGTTAGGAGGGGTGCCAGCTCGAGGTGTCGCCCTCGTCATTTGACTATTGCTAAAAATTACGGGTCATCACTAAAGCCCTCGTGTAGCTGAACAGTGCGACGTTAATATTCACTCACTTGGCGACTGGACCTCAAATTTTTAAACCATGGTCAAGTGACGAGGATGACGCTTCCAGCGGCAGGCATCGCTCACTTACACGGCGGATCTTTTGCGGTGCTGGGGTCAATTCATGACACGCCAGCTACGAGTCGTTACTTTTTGACCATTAGGCTACCGCGGCCTCACAATGTGTGGTTGAAAACTGCATGTTATGGAAGTAAAAATATGCTGAAACATTTGATGAACTTATAATAGATTTTTTGCATAGAAGATAGTGTGTGATATGCTAAAATGACAATATGTAAAGAGTTATGAGAATATCAATAACAATTTTTGAAAAATTCAATTTAAGTTTCAGTTTGAAACTTATTCGTTTTTCGCATTTTAATATTAAATAGTCGCGATAACAAATTAATAGTTTAAAGCATTCATAGATTATAAAAAATAAAGGTATAAATGACATTGTTGGGAATAATAAGTTTTTTTATAGTTTTCAATTCAGACTTCTATGCAGGGTGTAGACTTTTAAAGGCTGATGTAGAAGTTAGAAAACTAATATTTAAAATATATGGAAAACAATATCTGCAATTCCATGATCTTGACGAGGCAGAAGACGGCACATTTTTTAGTAGGGCAGAGTAAGCATAAGGTAGGGCTTGTGGAGTAAACAACCAGACCTCTCAGTGGCCGGTAATGAACTCCCATTTGTTGCTCAGTAAGGGAATATAAAAATAACAAATACAAAAATAAGTCATGTAAAAATTTAATATATTTTTAATAACAATGGGTTGTGAACTCAATTTCCAATTCATTGTCACAGTAACCCAGTAACTACGGTACTCTATCGACCGTACTTCTTATATATATATATATATATAAAAGAGTACGGTTAAGATCAAAAGTACCAATAATTAACAACACAATTTTATATTTCGTTCTCGTAAAAACTTACTCCTTTTAAAACATGCTATTGCCAAAATACTCTCCTTTGTATATTTATAAAATTTTAAAAATATAATGGTTATCTTACCCAACATTTAAATCAGGGGCGGCAACTGTGTAGCTAAGACGTACCAAATAATCAGTGTTATCATTCAGCGTGCCACACCAGCAAATTTTGAAATCCCCTTCGAATTCTTACAGTATATTTGCAGATTTAAAGAATAAAGGTAATTAATTTAGATTTACAGTTTTTATTTTATATTAATTATGGATCAATAAAATACATTTATTAACATAAAAATAAACAATATAAAATATTACTATTTCTTCAACAAAGATAAAAAATTAAAAATGTATGTTTCCAACATATTTATTTTAATAAGGAATAGACAAAGTGAAATATAAATTATTCCCTTCATTACAGTTAAATAAAAATTGTAATGCGAATTAACTCTCTTTCACCACTCTTCTTTCATATCGCAAAACCAGGGTATAATGCGTACACGATTCTGGCATTCAGTTGTTAAACAATTTCTTTGGGGAGTCGAAATATTTTTTTCATATTAGGAAAGATTTTTACTTTGATATGTCAGATCATAGTGGAAAGCAGTACATGCAATTTTCTTTTTCAACGATTAAATCCCCCTAGCAATAACATTCAATTATTTTACAAAATAGAAATAGCTGTAAATTTATCCTTAGGAGTTATCTTTCAGATTATTTTTGTAGTTCCATAAATATCCATAAATCAGAAGATGTTTGTCAAAATAAGGGTCTATTATCAACTTCCATCCACTCAAGAATTGACAAATTTGTAGAGTAGTGCTGAGTCACCACTAAGAATTGTACCACGTGCCACAGGTCCATAGATTGCCGACGTTTTAAATGTTCTTATTAACTAACCATCTCTATTCAAACACAATTTATATGATAAAAAGGGTTTTCATTCATTTTGTAAAATTTCATATTAGATTCAACCATAAGTAATTTTGTGTTCAAATAAATTAAAGCGTTGTTTTCGAGGGGATCCCCTTAGGCAAAATGAAAGGAATTTGACATAATTATAGTAAGTTCTCTAAAGGGAAACGTTCACTAAAAATACACTGCATAAAGTGGTTTTTGGTGTACAGTTATATTCATATTATTCCTAAAATAAATTTTGATATTTTTGTTTTTCGTTAAGTTTTGAAGTTATTTCTTCAAATATACTTCTCTCATTATTTCTCAAACTTGCTATTATTTTTTTTGCGGCCACGGTAGCCTGATGGTCATGATTTTATGAACTCCCGTGTCCAGTGTTCAGCCTGGTACCACAAAAGTTTAGCGTTGAAGAGCTGATGCGTTAAACACGTCGAGGTCAAAGTCCTCACGTTGGTGTGATGTGGAAGTTTGGAAGGGAGTTACCAGCTCAGGGATCGTCCTCGTCACTTAACCGCGGTTCAAAATTACGTAGTCGCTCGTCAGTAGCCACCGTGTTGACTTTAGAGATAGCCATAAACCCTTGACGTGTACGCTTGAGTTGTTCGAGGTACGCTAAACAGTTCCAAATATGCACATTAGATATAATTCAAACGGGTCGCCTTTTATGCTGCTGTAATTTTATCACTCAGAAATATCAGCGAGCGCCGTCTGCACTCTTGATATTTGACTGTTGTTTCTTATATTTACGATTTAGTCATTGAAACATCAAAGAAACTTGGATAAAATATTTGTATAAAAAATTAAAGGGAAAAGAAATACTTAGATTTTAGAAGCAAATTACTGAAAATATATTTAGGGGGAATATTTACAAATATTTCACGACTCTATCTTGAACAGGAAAAACACCTAAGGGATTAGAATACACTCTCATCTTCAAAACTAAAAATCTGAGAAAAACACATTTAAAATTTTAAAAAGGCATAAAAATTCCAATGCCTGTAAAGCTTTAATTTTTAATATGTTACTATCAACTTATATTTCTACATATGAAATTCTACTTGAAATATAAATATGACTGAAAAATATCTTTTCTAATTCAAAAATTTTCTTCGACATAATATTGATAACAATTGTTAATTTGATCAATTATTCCGTTTTATCAGAACCTTATATTATATTCTCAAGAGTTTTTAAATGAAAAATATTTATACAGAAAATAGTAGTGATACAAACGTAATCCAGAAATCCGCAAGATTTGTAAATAACTATTGCACTTCTCGGTTCCCATCGTGGCAGGTAAAAGCAAGTTTAAGTTTTTGTTGCATGACTTTAAAATACTGTAAGTAGTACTACAATATATTTTTATTATAATGTAGTTTGTGGTACGTCGGGAAATATTTAGTTCATTCTGCAACATTTGCATTCTATGAAGTCTAATTGTAATATCACCTGAAAGCTGGATTTTAGATTTACCATTTTTCAGTCATATTCCATCCCCTTTCAAGTATTATTTATCACAGTAGCCTGCGTACATTTTTGGTCATGGCATTTTTCAAAGGAAAAAAATAATAATGAAAACAAAGTAAAAGGCTTAAATTATATAAACTATGTGTCAAAAAATAGAATTGGTCTTTAAATCAATCTTAATTAAGTAAATGTGAGAAAACTCAAAAACTTAAAAACATAAGCAAACAGAAAGGATTTTGGAAATTAAAATTGCAGTTAATAGACATTTCACACGAAATAATGGATTGTGTTAAAAAAATATTTTTAATTAATTCAATCTAGGAATTCAAAAATGCTTTAAAATGAAACCAAGATTTTAAAATCAAAACTCAGAAAATTAAAATTTCTTAAAACCTAATTGGTTTTAGATTAGAAATTGAGCAAGTTTTTCCAAATATATGAAATATATATTTGCAATAAATTGGGAGAAGTTTCTGTTGGCCGTGAAGTGGAGAAAATATCCATTTCACAATCCTCGCCCTAGGCCACAGCTGTAAATGAGAAACCTCCCCTTTCGAACAACACAGAAACCGAAAAGCAATAAAATCATCCCCTGCAAAACCATTTGAGGACCTCCCGCAGTTTTAAGGGGGGAAGGCATAAAACTGCGGTGCGCTTTCGAAGCAGTTCGCTAAATTCATCCGAAACGTTTTTGCTACCACTAGCTTTGAAAAAGTAGACCGCTTTCGAAGTGAAATTCAATTAGCGGGTCATCCACTCAGAGGGTTAACATCAAAGTCAATGATTTGGTGTTGGTACAAGCTCATTTTATTAGTGCTGCGGGTAGGAGAGCGGTCGGAAAGTTTATGCCTAAGTTTGAAGGGCCATAAAGAGTGTTGGAAGTTTGGAATAACAATTTGATCATTTGGAAAAAGGGAAGAAGGGTCACAGTTAATATTCACCAAGTGCGGGTGTACCATCCAAGACAGTCCGACACAATTAGTTTTGATAGTAATGATGAGACACTATATGAAGGAAAGGGGTCGAGTAGGTCACACCCGGGAAAATCCAGAAGTTCTAGGAGACCCTTGGGTGATGAGAGTACGGGTCATAGATCAAGTAAGGGAACTGCCGGATTGGAGGATCTGGGATTGAAGCGTAAAGTAAGGTCAAATGGGACAATGGAGAGGAAGGATAGAAAGCGGTCCAAAATATGCAGGAAGAGATCGTTTCAGTGGTCCGAACATGGGGACCAGAAAAGACCAGCACCTGTACTACCACAGGGGATAAAGAGAACAGTCCCATCCTCTGCAACGTCTAGAAACTATAAATATAGGAGACATAATAATCCTTCACAAGGACCAGAATCCATTGCAGGTCCCTAACATCAATAAATGATAAGGAAGTTCAATCCACCTACAGAAGAGAGCAGGCGAGGAGCAAGAGTCCAGTATGACAAGGCCCGGGAGACCAGGACAAACTTAGCAAAGGACACAGTGCAGCTGAGGGGAGACCAGTCCGGTCTAGGCAGATGACAACAGTGAGACCTTGTCCATACTACCTACGGAGCCGCTTAAAGGAGCCCGAAGGAATATCAGAGGAGCACTGGGATCGACAGTCTACCGCAGAACAGCCTCAGGAGAAAGAGCCGCAGCATGGTCTTAGACGGAGATCCGGCAGATAGGAGCGAATAGATGACAAAGAGAAAAAATCAGGTTGTATCATTTCTTTTTTTTATTCTTTCGAACAAGTGGTCGGAAGAATTATTGCAATACGGCAAGTCACGGTCGGATGCTTAAAATTTAAGAAGCCAAGCAAAAGTGGACACTACAATGAGTGTTTTTCTAGGAGAGAGAAATAAGGTTTTGTCTTGATAATTTTTTTATGAATATGGAGAAAACAATTGTAAAAATGCATTTGTTTACTTCTATGTATGACTTTGCTAAGATGCGACAATTCCTTTGGTTATTTGTTTTAATGGTGTATTTGAAAATGTTTGAAATTGTATGTATATGTATGTGTATATGCATATTTTTAATTCACATCTTGTGGCTTGGGACACGGCGTAGTTAGGCAGTGCTAACAATAACACTAACAAGTGTAGCACGCATAGTATGGGAATTTTAAGGAGTTAGATGACTTAATTGATGCATAAGAAAATGATGTGTAAAATGTGAATGTCTTTGTACAAATAGTATATGTTTGTTTTTCTTCAGACTACTTAAAGATTTCTCGTTTCATGGTAGCTGACCCTGATCATTGTATAGAAAGCGATGATTCATCTGTAAATGAAGCAAGAATAAGTTTGTTAGTATTTAAGTAGTTAAGTAAAGCACATAGGCAGGTTTTTTGTTTTCCACTTCGGTGGTTTTTTCCTCGTCTCAGAGCCGGAATTGGGTGTGCTGTAGGGAATTCTATACCTGTAAATGTTACGTCCAGCAATAATTAATTTTAAAACGGAGCTTGTGTTTGTCATGCTTTTCTTTCCCTTAGAGTAGGAGAATTCGTAAAGTATCAGATGGTTAGATGTATTAAAGTCTTAGAGACTATGAATTAAGTTTTTAGAGTTTGTTACGTAACTTATTTCAGGCCATTTGTGACCTTCGAATAAATCCCGTTTTCTTCTTGGAGGGGTGTGACGAATCTGTACGGAGCCTTTCCACAAATATTCTTAGGCGTCTTTTTTGGGATTATAAATTAGCGTATATATATATATTTCCAATCAACTCTGGGAGGAGAACGGGATATGCAAAGTAGATAGTGTATTTAAGTAGAGCGTTGTAAGCTAGCAAAGAATGAAGGCTATTGAGCCAGCAGCAGTAGAGTCAAGTTTAGAGGATTCAGTCGGATTACGATAGTGAAGTATTACTACTAGTACTCTACGAAGGAATCTTAAAAGCTAATATACCAGTGAAGATATCAAAGTATTACCAGGTGATATACTATAGTTTATTATCACTTAAAACAAGCGCTAGTTTAATAAAATTAGTTTAAATTAACGAAAGCTAATAATTCGAGTTGCATGTATTTCTCGGACCTCCTATTTCGGTAGACCTTATTGATCTTACGCGTAGTTATTGATTAATTTCATATTTTGTAATTTAATTTAATATTAAAGGTAAATCCCTTTTGTTTGACGTAACATATAAATATTATATGTCATTAGAGTTTCCAATATTTGAATCAAGTGAATAAATATAAGTTATTATTATACAAATGGCTTTTGGTGTTTCTTTGCCTCAAATTAATCTTGATGTCCAGGGTGGAACCCAGAGGGGTTCTAGCACCCTTATATAATAATAATAATAATAATAATGCGAATAGTTATAATACAAAGCAAACAAACACTATATTTAAACTTTTTAAGAAAATCTTATGAAAAATCTAATGTCAACATATAAATACGAACATAACGAAAAAATTGAGAAATCTTTTAAATCGGGGGCTGGGATTTTTGACGACCAAATCTTTTCTAGCTAAAATTCTGTCGCCAAGGCGTATTTTCAATAGGAAAAACGGGAATATTTATCTGTACCGTCCCTTAAGCTCTCTCAAGGCCCTTGGGGGTCATTTTTTTCGAAACCTCTTTTGCAGCGGATCTCTACTCCGTAAAAGAAACATGGCTGCCAAATTTCAATGTTAGTCCAATAGTTCCAAAATGGAATTCTCTTTTATCTATTACTCCCTTTATCCCCTCACCACTCCCTTGCAGGTCTATTTTTGCAAAACCTCTTTTGTAGTGGATCTTTACTCTATGAAATGAATATGACTACCAAATTTCAAGTCTGTAGGTCTAATAGTTTAAAAGGGATAAATAGTTTTTATCTATAACATCCCTTAAGCCCTCACAAGGTCCCCTCCGGGTTCGATTTTCATTTTTAAAAAAATCCCTTTTGTAAAGGATCTCTACTCTAAGAAAGGAACATGCGTACCAAATTTCAAGATTGTAGGTGAAATAGCTCAAAAACGAAAATATTTATCTATAACAGTGGCGTAGCGGGGGAATGAATGCAAAAGGGGCCATGACCTTGGGCGGTATACGGAAAGGGGCAGTGGCTGCGATATTTATATTCAAAACATTTTTCAAACTCCAAATCGCGCCCGCACGACGAAACTGACGGAAACTAATGAAAGCTTTAATACACGCACAGACGCAGAAAGTTTATTAGTCCCTATGCAATCACATTTGTTTTTATGTTACTTAGGCTTCTGGAAACCGGTACTGTGTGAAGTCAATGATGCTCACACAAAATTATTTGCAAAGAGAGGGACTAAATATCTATCAATGTGCTAAAAAAGTACGTGCTTTACTGACCATATTAGAAGCAAAATGAGAGGAATTCGTAGATGACGCTTTAATATATGCCAAAAGTTTATATGAAGAGCTTGAAATTTCTTTTGAACCCCCAAGACGAATTAAGAGGAATCATATATTGGGCAACGGAAGTAAAGATGTTCAGTAATCGTACGAAGATGACTTGAGGTGAACAATGTTTTCTTCAATAGACAGAGTAACTGCTGAAATTCAAGGAAGACTTCAACAGTTGCAGAATCTAGCACAAAAAATATGCTTTTTTAAGGCCTGAAGTGATATTGAGCACGGACGAACTTAACCTAGATCAAGCTCCTCAAGACATCAATAAAGAATAATTCCAACTTGAGCACGTACGTCTACAAGCTTTCGTTGCTGCAACAGACCGAGGCTGTAAAAAAGAACTCATTAGGTTCGGCTCTCTTGGTTTATTAGAATATATTATTGAGAGTCCAAACTCAAACTTGAAGATGGCTTACCAAACATTATCATAATTTTGAGAATTTCTTTAACATCTGCATCAATAATGCCATTTGTGAGAGAAGCTTCTCTAAGCTAAAATTAATCAAAAATCTCAGATCGACTATGTCCCCGTTAAGGCTAACAAAGTTAGATATTCTGGCAATTGAACATGGCATCTGTTGCCACTTCTAATGTGTTCAACATTTTTTAGATAATATATAATATTTGTCTTGTATTTAATATTCATTCTCTGAATCTGGCAACAGAATTTTATATATTTATGGAATATTCTACGTAGTTAACGTTTTACGTTAAGAAAATAACTGTATAATACTTTATATTTGCGGAGCGTGTGCTTACATAATTCGTTCTTTCATGTATATAGCTTCATTAATTCATAAGTGTAAATAGCCTCATTTTATTCTGCGTGTTGAAGAAAAATAAAGGATATTGAAATTGAAAACGAAAGTATCTCGAGTCACAACAGCATACATATTGATATTGCCAACTGTATAAAAGATTTTGCTATGAAAAAAACACGAAAAATGTATTTTTAATCAATAAAAAAATTTAAAGCTGCTTTTTTTACTTTAACTAATTTTTTTGACTAATAATTGAAATAGAGGGGCGACAAATTTCCGGTCGGCACCAGGCGGCGAAAGCCCATGCTACGCCACTGATCTGCAACACTCCTTTAACACCTCGGGGACTCCCTTTGAGGTCAATTTTTTAAACCTCTTTTTAAGCGGATTTTTACTCCATAAAAGAAACTTTCCTACCAAATTTCAAGTTTTTTGGTCCAATATTTCGAAAACGGGAATATATTTATCTATAACGCCCCTCTAACCCCTCGCAAATATTTGTAAAGCCCTTTCTTAGCGGATATCTACTTCATTTAAGATACACGCCTATCAAATTTTAAGTCTGTGGGTCTAATAATATAGGCTGAGTGGTAGTGTGTCGCCACTTGTCAAGGGTTCCAATCCCGGGATGGGCAAGGTTGAATCGGTCGTTCATTCCTTCAATGGGTCGATAAGTGAGTACCAAGCTTACTTAGAAACTAAACACTGGGGTTTTCACATCAGACTGACCGAAGCATCTGCACAATCAGCCCAGCGCCTAAGGTCACGAAAACTGTGACAGGCACAGTAGGCCATTGAGTTCAGCTGAGGTCCAAAGGTATCGTGATGAGGGAGAGAGCCACTTTTCTCCTTTATGCATAGAGATCAGTGGTCTTTAAACTGTGTTCCACGAAGGGCTTCACGAGTCAATAAAAAATCGAAATAAAATTATAAATGTGCATACAAAATGGATTCCCGTTCACTGAAATTTATATGACCTCGTGTATCTAAAGCTCATCCCAGTCATTAAAAAACTGAAAATTTAGTTTATATAATACATAACTTTATAATTAGCAATACTTTAAAACTATTATTATAATATAATAAAAAAAGTATTAAAACGTTTTTCCCCCTTTATGTGAACTACACTGCTGGCCACACAAAATGCAATAACTTGAAGGAAGCATCATGAAATTTATATTATGCGTTGATGGCGATGAAATATGCAAATCATCAGCATTATATCGCAGACGCACATCACGGGTGACCGTAGCGCAACCCGCAAGACTTCGGGCGTCTTTTGACCAAGTTTCTGAATTCGACCGAGGCAGAATAGTAACCAATAGGGATTGCGGATTATCCTTCAAAGAAATCGGTCAACATGTTGGACGAAATCAAGCAAGGGTGATCCGGATACGCCATCACTGGATTCAGGAAGAAACGACGGATCGAAGGGGTCGAACGCAACCACTGCCCGTGATGACAGACAGATTGTGCGCATAGCCGTAATGGATCACGCAACCACATCGCGAACCATAGCACAACATATTCTGTCTGTTACGCATCATTTGGTGTCCGCTTGTACAATTCGACGCCGTTTGCAGCAGAGTGGAATGTCCAGAAGGCTTCCATTGCTTTATTTACTCTTGACTGGAAACTGCAGGCGCTTGCGCCGCCAATTGTGCAATGAACGGTGGCAAAGGACAACGGAATGGAACAATGTGTTTACTGACGAATTGCGCTTCTGCCTGTAACATCACGATGGTCGAATTCGAGTTTGGAGATACCGTGGTCAGAGGAATCTGAACTATTGCGTTATGCACCGCCACACTAGTTCTGCACCGGGTATCATGGTTTGGAGTGGTATTGGATTTTACTGTAGCACCCTTCTAGTATTCATGGCCGGTACATTTAATAGCCAGTGCTACATCTCTGAATTGGTGAAGCCCGTGTTCCTCTCATACACCAGCCATATTCCAACAGAATAATACGTGACCCCACGTGACACGCAATGTTCAAGAGTTCTCCTT
Organism: Trichonephila clavipes; assembly: GCA_019973935.1. NCBI lineage: Eukaryota > Metazoa > Arthropoda > Arachnida > Araneae > Nephilidae > Trichonephila > Trichonephila clavipes. The sequence goes on along the minus strand of BMAU01007716.1, from coordinate 13,112 downwards.
TACCCATTAGCTTGAATTGCTTCCTTGGCCTGCTTGTTCTCCCGATCTATCGCCAATAGAAAACGTATGGTCCGTGCTTGCACAACGACTGGCCCGGAATACACCACCCTCTGCTACATCAGATCAACTTTAACAATATGTCGAAGCCGCATGGACTACTTTACCCCAAGAATACATCTTTGATTCTATACAGAGGCGTGTAGCAGTCGTTATAGCCAACAATCGCAGCTACACTAGCTACTGATTTTGTCCTTATCCACGCGTCACAAGAATATAATTTTAACCCTTTCGCGGGCACAAAGCTAAAATACACTTTTCTATGATAAAGTACTTGATAAATGTAATGTTCTTATCCTCTATAAACATTATTTAGTCCCAAATATATATATATATATATATATATATATATATATATATATATATATATATATATATATATATATATATATATATATATATCTATATATATATATATATATGATCAAGGGATTTGTTCCTAGGTGGCGTCTAGACGTTATAGCCACTGCGCACTTATGACATTTAACTTACTTTTCAGGACAGAAATAATGAATCATATTACAATAAACTTTCTTATGAAAAACTAACATTTTTGCTAATACAGCGTTTCTCAAATTGTGGGGGCACCCCCTTCTAGAGGGCGTGATAGCTTTACGATGGGGCCGCGATCATGCTGAAAAGTCGAAAACAAAAGGTTATTTTTAAAAAATTATTAATTTACTGAAAGTAAGCAAACAAAATACGTGCTGGCATAAAAAATAAATGCACATTTACACTGATCAAAAACACTTCTAAATGTATCAGTACTGCAAATGTATTTTATAATTAATTTAGCAATACCAAGTTAAGAACCAGTTGAATCATTACCATTGATCCCCCATGGGCTTGTTATATGTGAAAACTGGCGCACAAAAATTTTAACGCTTATCTTGATCATTTGTACGGTTTATAATTAAACCCTTAGAGGCCAATTAAAAGTTATGCTCCCCCATGCCACGTAGACGAGCGTATGGGGTGTATTGAGGGGGGGAGAAAGGAATAAATAAACAAATCCTCTGAAATAAGTGAATCCTTCTCAAACACTGTCAGTCATCTTATTGCCTTCGGAATAATTTTATGAACAGCAGTGCAGAGAAAAGATCGTACTTCGGAAAGACGTATATATATATGTCAGGGAATTAAAGCTTTGGCTGAGAGAGACGTTTATATACGTCGGTGGCACTTAAGAGGTTAAACTCGTATTGCAGCTTTAGCGATAAAGCATGATATTATTGAATTCAATACATTATTACTGAATGGAGGGAGGGGACGCGATGAAAATTTTGTTCGAATATATTGGGTCGCAAGCGTGAGAAGCACTGTGCTAATAACTACTTCAATAACAATTAAATACAAAGTAGAAGTGTAATAAAATAATAATAGAATAATTGTACAACATAGAATACTTAGAATATACATTGAAATTGGTATATATCCACATTTTATATTTTATTTAATTTGAGTATAAGAAAATAGAAATAAAGTAATATTTTTGAGAATTTAAATTAGTTATTTCCCAAATTTGATGAGCTATTTACATTGGAACTGTATAATATGTGAACGTTTTCTCCGAGCATGAAAGCTGTAATGAAAGATTTTCGAACCCGAGAATCTTGTACCACGTACTGTAATTAAAGTTTGTTTATATTTCCTTCCCCCAGCATTCTCACATGATTCTAAGTGCTCTCTCTCGAGTAGAGGAAAAGTGAACATTTTTAGGTCATTTTTCTGTTCTATGTGGGCAGTGGATAGAGCCTCTATCCACATAAAAAAACTTTCCAAAAACCTAAATGAAATATTTTTTTAATCACACATCTGCTTAATTCATTCAGATTAGATAAAAGTATACGTAAGACTTGCCGAATTTTTTTTCACAGATCAGAAATTCTATTTATAGTAATCAAAATACAATTCGTAGATTTACACCGAGAGAGAGAGAGAGAGAAAAACTGTTTCTAACTACCCATCAGAGAACATGAAATGCAAAACAGGTATAGAGCTGCCATCTGTATTGATTTTCATGCGTTTCAGTTTCAAATAACGCATGCAGATAGACTAAATATCCACCACTCGCTTGGAGAAAATTTTTTTGTTATGTGGCTAGACCTATTAGCCAGTGCCCGTGAAAGAATTAATCGTTTGTTTTTTGTACATGTTATTTGCCAAATAAATTTCACTGTGATATCTCTGGTCCTTCTTGGTGTTGCATTTGTATAGCCAGCTGTGTATTTATTAGATTGTGAATTTTCTTTTGTTTGCCATCCTGGGTTTCACGAAATAATTTTATACTCATAAGTAAATTATTTTGCAAATCTAAATAGGTTTCTAATGGAAAAGGCACCTTTTGTATTTGTGAAAAAAAACCCCAGCTATGATGAAGGAGAGGGAACAATTTATACCGGATATATCAACAGATTTGACGTTAAAATCTATTTTTAAGCAAGAGCAGCTCCTAGATATTAGATTGCAAATTTATGCAAAATATACAGAATTTCTCACGATGCTATAAGCATTTAACTGCTTTTCAGAACAATGTATTTCAGTGAAAAATATTTCTCTCTCAATGTAAGTAGTTACAAAAACAAAATATAAAAACAAATTGAACGCAGAATATAAAATGAGACTGTAGATAATTTCAATAGACCTTGACTTGGACACAGTGAATGAGAAAATTGCAAGCGCATATCCTTTCACTAAATGTAATAAAAGCGTAGATTGAACCTGGGGCACTAAGTGTGTTTGCCACCTTTTACAATTGGGTAAATGAATTTAAACGTGGTCCTACATCAACAAAACACTAACACCGCTGAGGACGTTCTGTAGAAGTGAGTACCACCAAAGTGATCGATACAACATAGAGTAAAAGGTACCATCGTTTCAGTTTTGGGTGATAAATTGTCCATAAAAAAATATCCACAAGATGCTCTCAGTTGAGAACAAACGCACTTCTAAGGCTCTCTTGGAGGGCCGTAATCCGGCTGAGTTTTTACAAAGATCAGTAACTATAGACAAAACATGGATTACTCAGTGGCGCAACGTACACCCTCACATCGCAGGGGGGGGGGGGCAATGCTTTATATTTTTTGGTTTTGTATCACCCGGCTTGAGAGTCAAATCCTGAATTTGCAGAGGAGGGGGCTAATAGTTTTTGCTAAGCCCCTGATTGGGAAATGGACAAATGATCACTGTACAGTATTATGTGTCATTGATAGGCCGGCTGAAGGAGAAAATAATAATAAAAAAAACGTCCTAATTTGAAGAGGAAAAAATTCTCTTTCTTCAAGACGATGCACGAGTGCACGCATGCGCAGTTTCAATGGCTCAAATTGAGAAGTTGATGCTTGAATTTATAGACTGTCCTTCGTATTCACCAGAATCGGCTCCGGGTGACTTCTTTTTATTTCCAAATTTTTTAAAAAAATGGCTCAGTGGACAACGGTACACTTCAAACGAGGAGATCATCGCAGAAACAAACGAGGAACTTTCACAATTATACCTTTTCTTTTTGAAAGCTGAAAAAATTTAGAGGGATGTCAAGTATCGAACTAGGAGGAAATTATGTTGAAAAGTAGAACAAGATTTAAAAAAAATTAACCTCTAAAAATTGTTTTTCTAAGGACTTACTTATCTTGCTGACGATCCGAATTACGAAGGGAGGCCAGTAAGTGATTGAATTGTTTGTCTTAGAAATTTAGAATCAGTTGACCAGTCCCACGGCTTATGACATTTTAAAAAAACATTTAGACACTGAATAATCAGCCATTATTATAAAATCAATAACTATATTTTGTCAAACTTTACCAGTGACCTGAGGGCCGCGATATGACGTTAAAAACCAGAAGAAGAACGTAAGAGCAGAAATCGTTATTTCGTAGAAGCTGATGTCTTTCTTTGTCTCGGTGAGGAAATTCAGCGTTTCGGCTTCTGTTTCAAGTAAAGGTGACTGAAAAACGTCACAACAACATGATCTACTGGATTCCATGTCTTGTGTGTGTGGTGTATTATCTGTAGCCTGGAATCCGTGTAAACACAAAGAGCAGTAAAGAACTCTTTTGGAGTGGTAAAAAATGCCGTTGGAAGACTGAAACCGATTCCATGAAAAGGACATGAAAGAAACATAGCATGTTCAATGTTGACCAGAATGAGGTCATTTACGTGCTACCAAAGCAAATAATGACCGATATATCCTATTTACAGCTCGTCTAGATAAAACAGTCAGTGCGTAAAAATACTGATTTAAGTAAATAATCAAAAGGGATATAAGCGCAATTAGAGCATTTTTGTCTGAATTAATAAAATGTTTCATGTATTCACATTGCAATTTTTTCTTAAATTTTTCGTCCTCTTTTTCATTGTAAAAAATTGATCCTCTTAGTATTCTATGTAGATTCAGTGGAAAGTGGGGTGTCAACTCATGTGCCGTTCTCGTCATTTGACCATGGCTCAAAATTACGAAGTTTGTCTTCGCACTTTTCTAAATGCAATGTTAATAAATAACCAATCAATCCAGAATGCAGGTGATATTTAGAATTTTTTTTAGAGTTATCTAAAAGTTATTATAAATTTTCCTTTTTTTCATTGAATTCAATATGTTTCGTACGTAGGCTGTTCAATAAGTAATAAGACTAATTTTAATGCTACAAAACCACTCATCGGAATGTTAATTTCTGTGGCATGAGAAAAGTTTGTTGTCTGTATTAACAAAAGCTACCGATAGATTGCGTGTACAGACTCGTATTCTTGACGGAACTAAAGCATGTTTGTGGGCGCCAACGAGACGCCAGAGCCAGATATCAAAAGACCTAGGAGAATACTCCTAGACTCTTATAATCCCCTTAACAATTAATTTAGTCACTCCCCGTGTGGAGAGTGACCATGTATTTTGCTAAATTCTCTTTTTAATAATTTTTTTTGTAACTTCTTTTAAGCTTAAATTCCTTTTTGGAATCCCACACAGGCTAGTATTCTAGACCCCTCCCTTTTGACTAGTTCAAATGCATCAGTGCAGCGAATCGAGTGCCTACTCTCTCAGTGCCATTGACCAGTAGCAGCAGGGCCTTTCAGCTCACTGCAGGACATTCCCGCCGAAACCGAAGAGACGACCAACATCGATTTAGTAGCCACGATCGAACAACCATTCAGGACTCTCTCACTCAGACAGGCCCATCCTCTTTAGGCCACATCGACAATCTCGATATGGGATGGAGGAACGCTTCGCGTTCCATTTCCCAGTGACATCCAGCGTTGTATTTTTTTTTAGACGCGCCCAGTTTTCGAAATTGAAGCAAAAAATCAGCATCGGAGACCTTTGATATGATACGATATGATTAAAGACTGGAACAAGAAGGCAACAATATCTTAAAACGCTTTATTACAGTAGACGAAGCTTTGTTGTATTACTATGATCCAACCATAAAACAACAAAGCACAGTGAATGGAAACATCCATCTTCACCTACTCTCAAGAAAGTAAAAACTGTGAAATCAGCTGGTAAATTTATGACCATAATTTTTTTTTATTATGAAGGAATTGTGTATCAACACGTTGTCGAATCTGGTACTACCGTAAACGACTCGTACTACACAAATGTCCTGCGAACAATGGTTCAGCACGTTAAAAGGAAACGTCCATTCTTCGAAACGGCTTCCAATTGCACCATGACCCGACCACATATTGCTCGTTGCGTACTGTATGTTTCGCAGCAGAACAACGTAGAGATTTTACCACCCCTCCGTACAGTCCTGATCTCATTCCATACGATTTCTGGCTGTTTTCTCAACTTAAGAAACCGTTACGAAGCAAACGTTTTTCAAGCAACAAAGCATGTGTAAAGGCTGCGTAGGCGGTTTTGAAACTGCTCTGACAAAACGCACTTTTACATGTTTTTAAGAAGTGGACAGAACCTTGGGATAAATGCATTACGTACCACGGAAGCTATTTTGAAAAAAAAACCATGTAAATGAGATGACGATTAAAGGTACTTTTTTAAATAATTTTAGTCTTAATAAACAGCCCTCGTGCTACTAAATGAAGATCGTCCTTCCAGAACTATTTGACGTCTCTCGCTCTGTTATCTCGACTGAGAGGAGAAATGACGTCGTTCGACAAGGATGGACGATTAAACACAGGAGAGTGTGCCTATTTATCACCACTCGATCTGCGTAGTATAATATCGATATCGATGTACTCACGTCACAATCACTGCTAACCACCAGCTGTGTGATTGTAGGTTTCCACTTTTGACGCGCGGTTCTATTTTTAGAAAAAGATTCTGGTTTTCACTGCTTTCGATTCACTTGAATCGGGTGAAGATTCGATTTTGATTTATGCCGTCCACGAGTGCAAGAACTCTCACATGTCTCACGAGAAATCAGTCGGTTTCTAGGAAAGAACACGCTGACGTCATTTTATTAATGCCATTGAAAATCCCGATTGCAGAAGGCAGCTTAAAGAGTTGATTGAAGAGGGAAATCTTGCCAAGAACGGTTTCCTGACTGCAAACAACGAATTTCTTGAGCCGATTCAGAAATTTCACCCGCTTGAAATATAAATAAAAGACCATCAGATGAACACTGTCTGAAGCTTCACAATCCGAAGTGCTAAAGAACGATGGAAGTACAGAAGAAAATGTATACATCTATATATAAAAGGACTTTTAATCCTTTAACATTTTTGTTACTTGATGGATCTAGTAACCGTTCTTGAAGCGATTGAATCCAAAATGACTTGTCCGGTTTTGTACTTAAAAACAGATGTCGCTATATTATTGTAACTTAAGGGGTGTAAAAAAAGAGTTGGAAACATATACATATTGTTACGTAGATCCCAGGATTTTATGCAAAAACAATCACAAAGAAAAAATAATCAGTTCTTTAAGAGCGATGAATCCAATCCTTTCAATACAGGATTCAGCAGCAATATTCACAGGGTAAATATCCGAAGTCTTCACACCTTCAACAGCAATCAAACACAATAAACAGTGTTTAAAAAATACACGTAAGTAAAGATTATTAACAAGCACAGCCGAGCTAATCGCTAGTCAAAACAATCCTCACTACTCGCTGGCTTAATCAAGACTCCTCGCCGTATCGGCGAGCATCGTTTTTATAGGCGCAATAGAAACTTCCAGAAATATAATCGCTCGTGTCATTGAACGTGACACTAGTGGAGAGATCTACTACTTCCTAGAAGATTCCAGAGCGTTGCGAACTCGCCAACAAGGTCGCCAATGACGCCAAAATGGTTGCCAAAGTCGCCAAATTGACCGCCAACTTGGCTCTACCACCAAGATTTCGCCAAGTTCTCATTGAATCGCCATTATAACGTAAGGGGCGGCATTGATTGTGAATAGTACAATTTTAAGATGAAATAAATATAACATAGAGTAATATAAATGCATTAAACACTCAAATACAAATTATTTACACTATTTACACAAAATTCGTAACACTGCCCCCTCCTCAAAGACTGCATGTCCCGGGCAGTACAATCATTGAGTAAGAGGCATCTATTTACAGGCAAACTACTCACATAATAATCACATATAAAGTAACAAATGTATTCCACAGCATATACAATACAAATAAATTAAAAGCACAAGAGGTGTAAACATAAATTCCAATATTAAAATAAAACTAAAGAATTAGAAAAGAGAGAAATAATTTACATTACTTACAAAATAATTAATGACCATGGTCTGTACTTAAGGATCTTATTCATCTTGGCCAAGATAAGGGGATAGCCTATTGTAATGTATTACCTTCGGTTTTGAGTGTGGTGATTTCTGTATCCGCACCACAACGTCATTCAGTCTTTTTAGAACTGTGTAAGGACCTTCTCAGTTCGTCTGTAGCTTCGGAGGGAGTCCTTTGTGACGTTTCGGATTTTCATAACCACACTTTGTCGCCTTCATGGAAGTCGTGTCCAGTTGCTCTTGCGTCGTATCGGGTCTTCATCTTCTCGGAAGCCATGCCGATTCTTTCCCTAGCCAGATGATGCATTTCCTCCATCCGAGCTTGGAGTTTCTCGATATACTCCTCAGGCGCCAAGGGTGCATCTTGTGGCCGGCTGAACAGAAGATCTGCAGGCAGATGAAGATCACGTCCAAAGAGCATCTGGGATGGGGAACAACCGGTTGTCTCATGAACGGCACTCCTGTAGGCAAGCAAGAAAAAGGGCAGCTTCTTGTGCCAGTCCTTTTGATTTCTGGATACCAGGAGAGAAAGGCTGTCCACAGAATGGTCCGATTGAACCTCTCTACCATGCCGTCAGACTGAGGATGCAAAGCTGTTGTCCTGGTTTTGTCGATGGCAAGTATTTCACACAGTCTCTTGCAAACTTCAGAATCGAAGTTTCTCCCTCGATCGGAGTGCAGTTGTAGAGGGACCCCGAATCGTGAGATCCAGTGTTGGACTAAAACCTCTGCAACAGTTGAGGCCTCTTGGTCGGGAATAGGATAGGCTTCAGGCCACTTAGTGAAGTAGTCCATGACAACCAACATGTTGTTGTTGCCATCTGATGATCTCGGAAGTAGGCCTAGGATGTCAAATGCTATTCGTTCGAAAGGCGCTCCCACATTCTAGAGCTGCAGTCTTCCTCTAGTGCGTTTTCTGGGACCTTTGCATGCAGCACAGGAATCACATATGCGACAACACTTTTTACGTCACTCCGCACATTGTTCCTGTAGAAGCACTCACGAACTTTTTGTAAGGTCTTCATAACACCAAAATGACCTCCAGTTGGACTGTCATGGAGTTCCTTAAGGACTGCTGAAACTCTTGTCTTTGGGAGTATTAATTGCCACCTGAATGTTTTTCCATCGTCAGACTCCCATTTTCGATATAAAACACCATTTCTCAGATGGAGAGAGTCCCAAAGAGACCAGTAACACTTCGTTGTAGGATGGAAAGGGGCGATGTCTTGCCAGCTGGGCTTTTCATCAGACGACTCTTTGAATTCTATGATTGCTTTATCTCGGGATCAGCCCGTTGATCTTTACGGACACTCTCGTCACCCCATGGGTCTGATTCTGATGTTGATGGCGTTGTAACTTGGTGGACTAATAGATCTCTCGCACCAAATTTCTTTTCGACTCTCCAGCTGTATTTACTGTTCCCTGTACTGTGTCTTCTCGGAGGGGCTACAAAATTTCCATCTGCTGATCCTTTTAGGTCACTACACACTTTCTTTGACTCGATAACATTTGCACGGTGCGGATCTTTCTGATTTATTCAAGGGCAGTTAATTCTTAGGGGCCCTGCTCCACCGCACCCCCAGCATTTGGTGCTGCGATCTTTTTTATTGTTTCGGGGACAGTTACTTCTGAGGTGCCCTGATTCACCACACCCCCAGCACGTGATGCTACGTCTCCTCCGGTTCTGACGTTGAGCCATTAAAGCTTGGAATTCATCTCTTAATTTCTCAATGTCACTTTTCCATGGGGACTCACAGGGTGCATCTAAGGTCTTTCTATCTTCTCGGATGGAATGGCAGTCTATCCAACTGGCTTGAGTGGCGGCCTCAACTTTCAGCGCATATAAAAGGGCATATTTAGGATCTTTGACATCTGCCATTCTAACAGCCATCTGGATTTCTTCATCCATTAGCCCGTCCACGAAATACTTGAGTGAAATCATTTCTCGCACATTTGCTGAGAAATCTGAAAAGGCTAAGGTGGTGAGCCTTTGTATTTCAAATACATACTCTTGCAAACTTTCTTCGGGTTTCTGATGTCTTGTTTTCATCTGCAGGCGGGCATAGTCTTTGGAGAATTTCTGGCCGAACCGAAGATCCAGAGCATTATAAAGGGAGTTCAAATTCAGCAGCTCTGTGTCGGTAAGAGTCTGCAAAACTTCAGCAGCTTCTCCTCTAAGGGATGCTACTAGCTGACATGCTTTGACCCCTTCAGTCCATCGGTTGACTTCAGAAATTATACCAAATTGTATCTTGTACACCTTCCAGTTGATTTTTCCGTCATAGGTGTACAGTTTCACTGACACTGGGGAGGCATGTAAGGTACTGGAGAAGCAAGAACAAACTTGTTTTCATTTTTCGTTTCCCCAAAAGCTAAAAGCTTCTTTTCAATGTCTTTTACCCGCTGAGACATTTCTTCCATTCTTTCATCAAACAGCTCGTTAACATTTTCTATTTTTTTCTTCATATTGTTGTTTTTCTCTTCAAGAGTATTCTTCAACTCTTCTTGGCCGCTTTTCAAGGCATTGATGCCTTCCAACAGAGCCTTCAGTTGCTCATCCATCGCTCTTGTTATTGGCATAAAATCCCACTTCTGACACCAAACTGTTACGCAGATCCGAGGGTTCGAGGACTTTATGCAAAAACAATCACAAAGAAAAAATAATCAGTTCTTTAAGAGCGATGCGAATTTATTATCAAGAATCCAATCCTTTAAGTACAGAATTCAGCAGCAATATTCACAGGGTAAATATCCGAAGGTCTTCACACCTTCAACAGCAATCAAACACAATAAACAGTGTTTAAAAAATACCCGTAAGTAAAGATTATTCACAAGCACAGCCGAGCTAATCGCTAGTCAAAACAATCCTCACTACTCGCTGGCTTAATCAAGATTCCTCGCCGTATCGGCGAGCATCGTTTTTATAGGCGCGATAGAAACTTCCAGAAATATAACCGCTCGTGTCATTGAACGTGACACTAGTGGAGAGATCTACTACTTTCTAGAAGATTCCAGAGCATTCCGAACTCGCCAACATGGTCGCCAAAGTCGCCAAATTGGCTGCCAACTTGGTCTCCAAAAATGATGCCAACTTGGCTCTACCGCCAAGATTTCACCAAGTTCTCATTGAATCGCCATTATAACGTAAGGGGCAGCATTGCTTGTGAATAGTGCAATTTTAACATGAAATAAATATAACATAGAGTAATATAAACGCATTAAACACTCAAATACAAATTATTTACACTATTTACTCAAAATTCATAATATATACACTCAGGAACATTGAAAATAGCTACCCAAGAAGGAAGCTAAGTACAATTGCGAAACTTTGCAAATAAGTACAGCGTAATGTGATATGCAAATGATCCGTTTTGTGCTAATACGCATGCTCATACACGCCGAGGTGGCGCTACAATCAGGAAGAGGGTGCTATATAATCCAGCGCAAATTCGAAGATTCATAAACATGACGATTACCCGCTGATTGTAGGAAGACTTTGGTAAGCGAAACATGCCAGGTAAACGTGCTAGAAGACATTTCTCACAGTTAAGCGAGTTTGAGAGAGGCCTTATCATCGGGATGAAAACTGCAGGCTGGTCGATGTGCCGTGTTGCGGGCCAGGTGGATGGTTCGGAGTGTGCCGTTAGAAATTGTTGGGAGCAGTGGACACGAGAAGGTACCCACGCGCGGAAAATTGGGTCTAGAGTGACCAGGAAGACCACGAGGAGAGAGGATTGAAGGATCGTGCGGCAAGCACTTGTGGACCCCACAGTGACTCGTTCAACGATACGAGCAGATATAGGCGTAGCAATTGTTCCATAAACAATTTCCAGACACCTTGCAGAAGCAAATCTTAAATCCAAGCACCCTTTCCGTGCACTCACTTTAACACCGGAACATCTGCAACTGCGTCTAGCCAAGTCACATCAATGTGGAATGTCACAGATTGGCAAAAGGTTATGTTTAGTGATGAATCCTGGTTTGTTTTGGGGACAGATGACAACCGTGTACGGATGTGGAGGCGCACTGGTGAGCGGTACAATTCCCCCCACACTGTTCTACGTCACACTGCCCGCACAGCTGGTGTAATGGTCTGGGATGACATAGCCTATGATAGCCGGTCCACTTTAATTGTGATTCCTCGAACCTTAACGGGCCAACGTTACGTTGATGATATTTTTCGACCCCATGTAGGACCTTTCCTAAATGGTCTTCCAGGGGCAGTTTTGCAGCGAGATAATGCTCGTCCGCATACACCAAGAGTTGCTCAAGACTTCCTACGTCATTTTCAGACTCTTCCATGGCCAGCCCGCTCCCCCGATTTCTCCCCTGTAGAGCATGTGTGGGATCAGCTAAAACGGCATATGCCATCGTGTCACTCTGTACATGATCTAGAGGTGGCTGTTCAAGATTTGTTCGCCCATCTGCCTCAGGACAACATTAAGGTGTCTAATCAATTCAATGCCGACCGTGTGGCGGCATGTATTGCAGCTGGAGGTGGTCTAATGCGCTATTGAAGTTGCCCAGTATTTGTGACGTTGCACACCTTGTATTCGTTTAATTGTCTTGTTTTTGAGATCAAGTGAATATCTCATGTGTGTCATTATATGTATTAAATTTCATTTCAATTCGATGCTTTCTTCTTGGGTCGCTATTTTCAATGTTCCTGAGTGTATATATATATATATACTAGCTGGTATACCCGTTCTTCGCCTGGGTGAGTTGAAAGATTAAACAATACAGATTGAAGGATAAAGAAGTTCTTAATGAGTTTATTTTATGTAAATTGCAAACAAAAAACAGCAAAAAAAAAAAAAAGAATCTTTTTGCATATCTCAGCTGAACAAAAAAAAGCATAGTTGCTAAATTTAAAGTCTTAAGGTCTAATAGCTGATATATATAAAAAGAGGATGGTTTTTTTTATTTATAACACTCCGTCACTCGATTTTTGAAAGCACAATTTTAAGCTGATCTTTGCTCAGCAAAAGTAATACATTGTTACAAATTTTGTGTAATTAAAGCTTAAAATAGAGAAAATAATTTAGATCTCGATGCGAAATACGTTAATATTACTTACTGTTGTATTTATTTTATAGTAAAATTGTAATATTCTGAAGCAACGCCGTTCCTTGCACTATAATGGTGATTCAATAAAAACATAGCGAAATGTTGGTGATCATGTTGGTGATGAGCCAAGTTGGCATTATTTTTGGTGACTAAGTTGGCAACTTGACGTTTAGAGGAACGGCGCAGAAGTTGATATGCTATAGCGCCACCTGGTGGTTATTTGCAGCAAAGCGAATAGCACAAAACACTTCTCCACAAAAAATATACATACATGCCAATTTTGAAAGGGATC